>JARKHS020034281.1:0-144833 GCA_030143305.2 Amblyomma americanum | reverse complement strand
ACATTTATTACTGCTTTCGTGGGGGAATGCGAAACCATTACTGTCCCTGGATGCATTTTTTTTACGCCTAATGTTTGTACATGCTTTAGAATTATCTTCTATGAGCTTATGTGTGTACGTATTATTTGCGCACCAGACCAAACGCACTCACAGGCGCACGCGCGCGAGCGCGCACACGCACACACATACACGCACACGCACGCGCGGGCGCTCGCGCCCTCGTATGACACCACCCAGAACGCTGTGCGAAGATACGCAGGGTGGTTGCATCACAATTTTTATAGGAAAGCCTTGTAAGGCATACAATTAAAGGTGCATTTGTTGTCGATTCGAATCCCTGCAAGCTTGCTTCTGGCCTGACTAGCCTATTTAAGCTGCAGTATATGCAACGCGAAATCGCACGGTACCACTCGAAACGCTGTACGACCAACAGTTGAGTGAAAACTTTGGTACTAATGTCAGCAAAACTGATGCCACGTTCAGGTGGACCAGTCGTGTTTACATAGAGAGAAACGAAGTGTATAGGATTCTCAGAAGTGGCTGTGCTTGTCTTTCTGTGTGCGTTATAAGGCCGGTCGGTGCCGTAACTCTATTTATCATGCCTTTGCTGGGATTCTCTTTATCATCGGTGAGTACATACGCGCAAACATACACGCCATCAGCTTTTCTAGTAATGGCACTAGTATGGTTTTCTGAATAAAAATAAAAGCCCTCGAATTTAAAGCCATCAATGTGTTACTTCACGGCATTGAACCAGCACGAAAATAGGTTGCCCAAAACGCCAGAAGTGTGGCTTTTAACACAACATGACATCATGCAAGCGTTTTTCCGAACAACACTACGGTTTAAGGAGAAACTTGAGCATTTTCGTGGTCAATATACCATTGCGTAGCTGTTTTAACGAAAGCGGGACAGACCACAAATTGTTTTACTTACACGCTGCCTAAGCATGAGTCCTCTAATCTCACACAACTTCAAAATTAAAACGAAAACATTCGGCATTGATGATAGGTGGAAAGCAGGTGATATTGTATTACTTCATTTGGCTCGCTTCTTCTCTTACTGAAAATACCTAAATAGCTAGTCGCGCTGTGTGAGAAATGGTGGCTTGAAGAAATTGGTGCTCTGATTGTATTTTAAAGCCTTTGAACAACACAGATTGACACAGCGCAACGGAACTAAGACGAGAAGAAACACGAAACACAGGAAGGGCGCTGGACAGCGCCCGTCCTGTGTTTCGTGTTTCTTCTCGTCCTCATTCCATTACGCTGTGTCAATCTGTGTCGTAGATAGTAGGCACCAACTAGACCACACCAGAAACCTCTTAGAAAACCTTTGAACATTGATGCCCACAATATCACGTCTATGTAAAACCGCAATGTGATGAGAAGAACGTGAGCCTTTTTAATTGCGGAATTGTGCCCCTTATTACGGTTGTACCGCCCGTAGTACCACAATTACGCGATAGTGTACACAGCTCGTTCGTCGAAAAGCGTCGGCTTACTAGTAGTCGGCACTGCGTGTCGGAAATAATCGGAGCTCTGTAATAAAAATCGTATGATGGTAATTTTTGGTTCTAGAGATTGATGACTGAGTGGTGTGTAATAGGCGATGACGAGATAAATGGATCATTCTAATTAACTGAATATTGAATAAATAAACAAATAAAAAAACAGAAAAAGGAGGTTTATGTGTAAGACTGCTCAGAAAGGAAAACCAGAGCTTGATGACGGTAAGAAGTTATAGAGTGTGTAATTGACGAAATAATTAATTGAAAAAATTGAAAATAACTAAAAATGTGTTCAAAGGAAGAAAACCTCTCGGAATAGAAAGCATATGTTTTTTGATGCTGAGTACCGGTCTATATATATCTTCGTCCTATTAAAATAATCTTGTAAAAAAATTCTAAACATTCGCATCAGCATCAACTGACGCATCAAACGGCTTAGACCCGTTTCACATGCTGGGACTGGACCGAAAATATCCGGTGTATTCGGTGAGGCCGCCGTGCGATTTTCGGTCATTGCTTTCACATGCGACACCGACACAATGAATTCGGTCTGAGCTACAGGCAATGTTCCTTGATGTTTGCATAGGCAACACATTATTAAACGCGACAGAAACATCACAAAGAATGTGTTGATGATTTTATTAACAGCGTATTTTTAGATGCAAGGCATTATTCCGTATGTTTTGATTAGAATAAACAGTTTTGCTTCCACCGCGGTAACAGTTCCTCCGTGACCACCCGTCGCAAGCCGTCTCGGCGCTCCCCATTGGTCAGTCGCAGAGCGAAACACACCGACTCTGACTGAATACCAACCAGACGGAACTCTATCGCAAGCCGTCTGCGACTAGACCGACGGCCCTCCTATGTTGCAGACCGACAGAATTTGCAGTGTCGCAGGCGAAAATCGCATGCATGTGAAAGGGCCTTACGCTATTGCCTCAACACATAAGCGCAGCATTGAAGTCCTCTGAATGGCGAATTGTTTCTAGAGCTTTCTTTTACAACCAGACCACTGTCATCATTATCACCGGAGAAAGATATCGTGCTTTTAGTTTTGACACACTGGTAAGTGTCTCGTTCATTCTTGCCAAAACGTGAGCTGAACGCTACAAGTAGCGGCTGCGCAATGTGCTCCTGGGATGTTTCCGGACGTCATGTTGATGAAACTTGTTTTGCTCTTATTTCTTTTAATTTGGGGAACAAACAAACGCAAGCTTAATGATAGGTTCAATATTGGAAACAAAGCAGAAGAGAGGATAGAGGCGAACACAGGCAGCACGAAATCAACGCCAAGAAGAGAGATTTTCCTGAGAAGGCGACGGGTGTTGCTGGTGTGTGTTTGATGTCTGAGAATGAAATTTGAGGGCCATAGCAATTTGTACTTTATTGGAATAGTCAAGATTGGGCACTTCATGCATAGAAAATATAACTGTGAGCTTTTTATGAGTGCATACCGTCGCCGTGTATTAAACACCTTGCTGTATATATACGATACAATCACCTGTCAGCATGAAAAATTCTAGACGCCTCTCTGCGTGTATGCTCACGTTGATTCCGTGATTATTCTAGTAAATGTCAGGAATAGGGTGGTGCCTGTGTTCGCTGGTGTGAGAGTAATTTGTTTTCAGAGTCAACAAGTATACAGAGTGCCTTGCAAAATATCTCATTTTTTAAAAACCATGTTGTATTTGAAGTAAACACTCTGTGTTTATTGCAATCTTTCCGGAGCCCTCGGTTGGGATGTGTCTTTTGTCTATATTGTGCGTTTGGATTGTTATTATCCAGAACTTGTATGAGGAAGTGCGCCGCATGTTCTCTGCGGTATTTGGTGTAAATGATCTTAAGCTCCGGGTACTTGTTACTACGGGGAGCGTATTTGAGCGCGAAGAATTCGTTTGACCTTCTAGGGTTCGTTGACTCCGCTGACATCTCCAAATAAAGAGCTTTTATTTCTCGCCTCCATCGAAATGCAGTCTCTGTGTAAACAAGAATTCAGTATTTGTTGAACTTTGCAAGAATGTCAGGGCTAAATTTACGGACTACGCACACGACACCTAAACAGAGACATTTGTTGTTCGAAATAATGTCCGGACGAGAAAAGTGCAATGAATTTGAACTGTTTATACACAGGCTTCGCAGCCCTATTCATGAATTTTTGTAAAGGTGCTCTAGACAATTTTTGCTGACTACCTTCTTCAGAGGCACTTGTAAAATTTCGGAAGAGTGGTATTTAGCGGCTTCGGGGGGTATTATAACCTCACTTTCTCATAGCGATGCATGCGAAAGATAGAAATTAATTATATGCACACAAAGAGCTACATCTTCTAAGGTGTGTTTTATGTTTTGCAGTTTTTAACTTAAAGGTCGAGAATTTGAAATCATCGCGATTTCTTGGTATGTTTTGCTTGCTCTTGAATCTTGTAATGCTGCGACTACTGCCGCTTGAGGAGCACTGAAATAGTTACTTTACTTCAATAAAGCAGCACAATTTTTGCGATGTGTTTTTCCTTGGACGCGGGTTTGCTTTTCACAAGATAGAAATGCAAGTTCAAAAATATGATCTGCATCGAGACCTTTTCTACACTCTGCATGCGTTGTCTTCCTGGTCGTTCACAACGTGTACGTCTTTTAGAGCTGGATACAATTGTAATTAGACGCTTTCAGAAAGTCATAATCAACAATACATCAACAAAAACAAAAATATTCCGGATATGGGTATCAAGCCGACAAAAAAAGAATAGCTGTGGTTTAACTACTGCTGAACCTGGTCAGACATCGAAAGCTGTGGTCAATCGGCAAGTAGATGCGCCTTGGCGTCTGTAACGTTGAGTGCGTTCCACACACTTGATAGGCAGCCCCCCAACCCTGCCACCCTGGGAGTTCGAAATTAAATTAATGTTTGATCGCGAGAGATGGTAACCCAATAAACGCTGCGGCCTATTCTATCGCCATCTAACGGCGAATCGAAAGGTCAAAGGTGAAGCTGTGCGACAACATGATGGAACAGATATGGTAAAGCCTATAGCCACACTTGACTTCTCGCTCACTTGATGGTCAACCGGCAACGCACGATGAAATCGGCTTTACCTAGTGTAGTGAAGCTTTCGCTTTAAATATTGTAGGACGCTTAAGGTTCTTCGCCTTTAAGAGTGAAACGCGACAGCGTGTTGCTGCGCGGCCACGCAGTCCACGGAACGTCATCAACCGTTCGGCGCGACGACTTGTCTTTGGACAAATTGCTCGGAGTCTCGCGGAGGCCTCTGCACACGGCCCATCTTCCGCGCGAAGAGAACAGCAACGGGCTGCAGTGACGCTGCTCTCTGAAAGGGTCGTTGTGCATCTCCGTTGTCATTGTGACTTTAATTGAGCGGAAGGGTGCAGTAATTGTCTCACATATTGGTGCACGCATCAGCCACGCCGTGAGGGAAGGCAGGAAGTTTGTAGTTAAAGAGAAGACAGAGAGCCTGTATTGAAGGTCTGCATCTCTGTTGGCTTCGAGTTTGATGACCACCACAGCCCACAGACGCGTACATCACAAGCGCTGGAGCGGTGTAGCTTTAATGACAACGCAATGGATGACATTGGCATAAAACAGGGCGCACACAGGCCCGATCCCCGCTGCTTGCCCGTCTGATGCCCGAAGAGGTCGCAAAGGGTTGCAACCACGCTTCCGCCCGCAGTGGCGAATTCGTCGTCTTTTCATCAGGCTCTGCGTTCGGACCACTTGACCTCTTCAAAGCATTCGTCTGCCGGTGTCCTCCAAATCCAAATCCAGAACCCCTGTGCGATGTCAGTGGACGTTAAAGAATCCCAACTCGCCGACATCACCTAAACCCTCCATTACGGCGTACCCAATAGAATGAGTCGCTTTGGAACGTAGAAGTCGTTAAACCCAAACTTAAACCGAACATTGTCATACCACCAGTTATCGTACCTAAGCGGAAGTTATTCGCGTTTACTTCCATCTTTACACCATAGATGGCGCTGCGTTGTAGAACTCATTAAAACACCTAAATAAAGCAAAAGTAGCCAAAACCTTTGAACTTTACGGCTTCCCTCCTCTCATAGCGCTCCGCAGGATAAGCGAGCCTCCCATTGGCCAAGGCACCGTGGTCTTGCGATAACGCACGCTTTTTGGCTCTGCAGCAGACGCTGGCGCCTTTGTCGAGGGTATGAATCGCACGGGAAGCGTTTCTCCAGCTGTGATTGTGTCTACGCACTGTGGCGACGCCGAGCTTCTGTTGCGCTTAAGGGTGCAACCACTGAAGAGGCAGTGGGGTAAATTTTTTTCGTCATTACACCCGGAAAAGGCAATGTGGCTCGCCGAAAGGTTTGGCTTCGTAAGATCAGCAAGGAAAACTTTGATCATGAGCTGGATACGCTCCTTTACGATGTGAGTGGCCGTTCTTCAGTTGTCGCGTTTTTTTTTCGGAGGATTTGGTGTGAAACGGCAGCGACTGCAGTTTTAATGCCATTTCGAATGGTTGTAGTTGGATTCGTTCGCTCGCAGGCTAAGAAAGCCATGAGTCTAATTGTCTTAGCCTCGCCGTTCACGCTGCTGGCTCTTGTAGGATCTGGAGGTGTAAATTTGATGTCGCAGCCATTAATTGGTGTATTGGTTTGGTTGTTGTCGGAATCATTCGCGGGCTGGACTCAAAACTTGAGCTCCGTCCTTTACGCTGCTCGCGGTGCAGGTCTAGCTTTCACGTTGAGCGCATGGCTGAGAGTATTTGTTCTGGTAGGATTCTCACAAAAATCGGTCGTGGGAGTGCCTAGGCACAGTAAAGGCAGCTATAGCTTCAGTAGGTCATATCTGCGTTAATAATACGTGATAATACAAGCGAGACTTCCGTTAAACGTAGCTGCATACATTTCCCCCTTAATAATAAAAATAATAATAATAATAATAATAATAATAATAATAATAATAATAATAATAATAATAATAATATTAATAATAAATAATATAGTAACAATAATTGCTTTTTGAGGAAAGGAAATGGAGCAGTATCTGTCTCATATATCGTTGGACACCTGAACTGCACCGTAAGAGAAGGGATAAAGGATGGAGTGAAAGAGGAAAGGAAGAAAGGGTTGCCTTAGTGGAGGGCTCCGGAATATTTTAGACCACATGGGGATCTTTAACGTGCACTGACATCGCACAGCACTCCTTGAGTTTTCAATTTTTGTGTCCAACAACTTCCTAAACAAGCAACGTTTTTCTTCAAACACGGCTGAGTAAATTCGGGCTTTGGTTTTTCCCGGCTTGAATTTTTTTCAAGCTGCATCCCCCAAAAGCGATTACTAACCGCAGCAATCCAGGTATTTCCGCGTTATGCATGAAAATTATGCCATAGAAGACAATGTTGTCTTATCAGCCATTACTGCATATGCTGACCAAACCAAGCAATCAATCAATTAATAATCAATCAAATAAACATTTTATTTGCATCAATCAACTTGACGCTGAGAGCGCAATCAAAAAGCCGACAAAGTTGTAGCCATGGCAGGGACCACGCTGCCTGTTACATTCTTGCCGGCAGAAGCAGAAGTAAGCAGCCGGCACCAGGACAATCACCTAAACAAACAACATTCTATTCAGTCATGCAGAGCTTCAGCTGCGGTTGAAGGAGGGATTAAAAGCGTTTTTTTGACTGCTGCTACTCAACCGAACCAATTAATCAAACATCAAAATTCTTCTGCTCGCAACCGTGTTACAGTGCGCGTCTGGGGCCCCGTATTCACCTATTTACAAATAAACAATAAGGAACTACCGTCAGTCGGTTCCTTTTAACCGCAACCTGCAAGGTGTTAGAGGTATAGAAACTCTGAAACAGCCGCTAAGCTTCGCTGAGCTAAAAAAAAAGTGAAGATGAGTTGGGGCCTACGCACAGCTGACTTCCCAAGCAAACTCACCTTTGAGAGAATATAGTAAGGCAGCATTACACCGCTATCTGTTCAAGTAAAGCCTAGGCAGTATGTCTAGTCTTATGTGAGTCCACTTCCTCTTGGCGGAGTTAAATTGTGAATAACACCGAGCAAAAAACGCCGCTCAAAAAACAACATTCCGAGGATGATCTATGCTGTGCCGTGAGCTCGCTCGGGCATGCCACTTACACTGTGCACCGCAGTCAAAGCGATCGCAGAACAAAAAAATTCTGATAAAGCAGTGCGACATTGCTCGGGACAGTTGTTTGGGTACCTATATTTTTATCTTCAATGCCATGATCTCATTGGTGCCGAATAGAAAACAGAAAATATCACAAACGATTCTTGCGCGCGATCCACTACGCGCGAAAACGCGACCGGTGATAAGACAATAATTGGTTTTCTGGGGATAGGAAATGGCGCAGTATCTGTCTCATATACCATTGGACACCTGAACCGCACCGTAAGGAAAGGGATAAATGAGGGAGTAAACGACGAAGAAAGGAAGGAAGAGGTGCCGTAGTGTAGGACTCCGGAATAATTTGGACCACCTGGGGATATCGCACAGCACACGGACGACTTTCTGCGTTTCGCCTCCATAAAAACGCAGCCGCCGCGCTCGGGTTCGAACCTGGGAACTCCGGATCAGTAGCCGAGCGCCCTAACCACTGAGCCACAGCGGCGGGGAAACAACACTCTCAGGATGGGCTGCGATCTCGGCCGCGCGCGCCACTTCCACCGCGTGAACCGCAATCAAAGCGATCGCAGTACAAAAAAAAATTCCATAAAGCTTTGCAACGTTGCTCGGGGCAGTTGTCTGAGTAACCAATTTTTCAATCTCGTATGCCATGATCTTCTTTCGAACGCCGCCAAGGCAGAAAACGCACGTGCGGTCTACTGCACTGCAAAAGGCGAGCGTTGGGCGCGTCTATTAGCTTTCCCCTGCTTAGATGCCGCCACCTTCGGTGTCCGAGAGGAGCCGATTGAAAGAGCGCCGGGATAGGAGCACAGGAGCTCGAGAGAAGAGGTCTTTACTTTTAGTTAATAGAGGGGTGTTAGAGCTTATGGCAGTCGCTGGAAATTCTTTATGGAGTAGAATTCAATTTTTACTGGGTCCCGTTAAAAATTTGCCTACTCGTAGTTACTCATGTACTCATCAGTACACACACGCAGTTCATTCAGTCAAAGACAATACCGCATTCACTAAGTCCACTTTTTATTCGGTTAGAACCAACGAGCATTCGTACCGAGCAAAAAAATGTCGCTGACTTCAGCCCGAGCAAACACTGACAGGTCCCTACGCATCCAAGCCTGGGTTTGTCGCCTCATGGAGATTATTAGTGAATCCCAGTAGCTCCACTGCTTTGCTATTGCGGACCGTAGCACACAGGCGATTAAGATTCATCCCTTCTGGGAGTACCTTGGTACCGCAAAGGTACCTTTCTGGACCTGTTTTTCACAGCTAAGACCCATAAACCGGACGTTCCCTCTTGGGCAATTGTTTCGGAGCGGAACACTTGGCAGAATGCTGTACCCGGATACCTTCAGCGTCATCTGGGTTCTCTCAGGCTGGCCGACCCATTTTTGGTGGACAAGTCTACAGATGTGAAGTTCCTGTCACAGGTGGAGGTAAACAGGCATTTCGCCTTCAGCACAGACGTCGAAGGTTTATTTTACTCTTCACCCCATGATCAGATTATGAAGTATGTGAAGGACTGCATCATCGTGGATAATGACGAGGTTTTGTTTATGACGGGATGTGGTGTTTCAGTAGAAAGTTTCTTAGAGCTCCTATCGTTTTACCTCGACTCGACCTTCGTTGGGTGGGGCAAAAATGTGTACGTCCAGGGGTACGGCGTCTGCATTGAATCCCGTGTCGCACTTGTCTTGAGCAACATTTTCCTAAGCAGAATGGACGTAAAACTAGCTGAATATGTTGCTGATCTTGCTAAAAGAGTCTTCCGGTATGTTGATGATTTTTCGATTCTCCTAAAAGATAGCTCCACGAGGATTATCCCGGACGTCATCAAGATATTCAAGGAAAGGACCGACGGTCTGAAGTTCACATTTGAATTACCACAGGCAGGCTCCATCTAGTTTCTAGACTTGATGGATTGAGTGCCACGTGAGTAGAGTGTTCTGGCATTATCGCCCAAGAGCGAAAAAGCCCCTCCTCAATCACAGTTCTGGTCATTCGAAATTGGTAAATGACGGCATTGCTACTTCTTGCCTAAAAGCCTCCTTCTCAAAATCCTGCTGCCACAAGGTTGAAACAAGCTTCCTGGCCAAATGCGCAGGCTGAATGAAGCAGGTTTTCCTGATCAGACTCTGGCTAGATCCACTGAAAGGATCTTGGCTGACAGGTAGGCAAGCGGTCATCGTGAAAGAGTACGGTGCGGAAAACGAATGGTATGAATACCCTATGTCCAAGGCATTTCATATCGCCTAAAGAAAGGGGGGGGGGGGGCAAGGTACGGGACGAAAGCAAAAAGCTTGGGCATGATGGTGACCGCGCATGGAGTAATTGCACGGTAGCCCACAGAAAGAAGCTCACAAATTGTGACTCAGGTGTTGTGTACTGCATTCCGCTTTCATGTGGTAAGAATTACATCGGCCAGACTGGTAGATGTATCAATGAGCGTTTGGCGGAACACCGAAGATTATTGAAAGGTGCTGTGTTCTCCAACCTCACATTGCCCTGCAGGGGTAGCAAAGATTGCTTTCCTCACCTTGATAGGACAGGTATCTTGTTCAGGCGCAGTGATAAGGTATGCCGGGAGCGCATAGAAGCTGACTTGATTAAAAAAGAGGCAGACGCGTGTGCCGCATCACTGTCGGTCAGCCTGCAGGATAAGGAAGTTCCTTTTCTGCTCAATCTCTTGAGTGCGAGTAGACAAAAGGTGGTTTGGCCTGATGTGATTGCTTTTGTTTCCTGTTGTGTTCCTGTATCACGCAGGAATGAAATGTCATTGGTTTTCTTTGCACGAGTGGAAATTGGTTGTGGTGTTTTCTTTTGTTTTGAATTTTGCATTCTCTTACGCCTATAAAGCTTCCTTTCTGTGAGTAAAAATTCATGTCATAGTCTGCGCTTGTGTTGCGTCTCCTCGTTCGCTTTTGTCCTCATTTTTTTGCGCTGCTGAGTATGAATCGACAGCAACTAGCCCAACTTTCTGTTTTTAGAAAAGTATTCTTGCAAAGGCTTTTGACGAGTGAAGAACATGGCTGGTTAAAAATGTTTAACATAATGAATAGAGCAAAGAACCAGGACGAGGAAAGAAACATACACACGAAGCGCTATGACGAGAAATTTTATCCGGAAATATACGAGTTTATCAATGCCCTTAAACCGGTGTGCGCAGGCGAAGAAAGCCCATCAACAATAACAAAGAAAATACAAAACCAAACAAGTGTGACACCCCAACGAGTCTGCAGCCTGGCCATCCACTGGCGTCACAGAAGGAAAGATAAAAATTCTCACTACCTGCCGAAGCTTGAGTGCAGCGACGTTGTACGAGAGAATAGAAACCGGCTTCTCAAGCAAATCACGCGTCTCATCACTTGCTCGACCATCTCGTGTGCTTGCAAGGCTTCGGTTGCATTCCACATGAGAGACAAGGTATGTATTAATATAATCTTGCGGACTCATCAGCGTCTGACGCGTGTTTGCTTTGAAGAATATGTGTTTTGTTTGTTCTTAATATTCGGCTTTCTGCGCCAGCACATGATAGTTTTAGAGCTGTTATAAACTCGACTCTCTCCGAACAAATTTCTGTTGTTAGTCAGCGCTTCATGTTTCTGTTCCATTCCTCGCCCTGGTTTTTTGTATTGTTTATTACGCTAAAATGTATTGGTTGTATTGCGTTTAACCTCTCAAAGTCACTCCCACTGAGAGGTACGCCATATTGGAGGGCATCGGTTACTTTCGACAAATTGGGGTTCTTTAACGTGCACTCACATCGAACAGCGCACGGGCGTCTAGAATTTTTCACAAACGCTTATTCTGGCTCAGAAACTTCTGAGGCCTCAAGAACAAACTCCACGTGGTTTGATTTTTAACTGAATGAAGTGATTTTCGGCACACTTAAAAAGAACATTATCTCATCAGTACAATTAACCAACATCATTTTGGCACAAAATGTTTAGAAGTGCCCGTATAATTTTTTTTTCGAGAACACTTCTCGGTTACCCGGAGTTCATATAAGGAATTTATGGTATGGATTTTCAATAAAGTGCTTCTAACTTTTTATTCCTCAGCAATAATTTCTTTCACATCTGGGCAAAGGTTTAAGAACCTATGTATTTGCTTGTGCCATGCTTCTGCGAATAAGTTCATCATTCCATTCGTAGACCATAGGCTTCTTTAGACACACCGACATTATAAATTTATTTCTCCGGAAAGTGACACACCACTAGGCTAAAAAAATCACGGTTAGATTAATTTTGTCTTCTTTTAGTTTTAAGTGCATTAATTATATTTATTAGACACAATGAAACCAAAATACAGTTCGCCATAGATGGTATATGAACGTATACAGCCTCTGCTTGTTCTATGTAATGTTCTCACTACAATGCGAGAGCTTTTCACCACACATGCAAAAGTTGCGGGTCGGGATCTCGTAATGCTTTAGTGTGCTGCACTTCTCCTAAAGGTAAATATTAATTTTTTAAAGCAAGAATACTTCGTAAACTTTTTATTTAGAATGTTTCCAGATACATTTAAGTAGAAATATAGAAAATTTTTAAATGTATGCCTTCAATAAAGGTTATACTCTTAGAAGTTGCAGTTTAACTGCTGTGCTAAATTTTCTGTGTGACATAGAAAAGAACCGTGACGTTTACTTACAGGTTACCGTGTCTAAAGTTTATGCATACCATGTAAATTAGAAGCATACAAATTATGCACATGTACACCTTTATTCTTAAAGGTGTACATTTGCATAATTTGTACCAGGCTAAGGTGACCAGGTTAAGGGTGTAATGTATTTTGGTATTGTGTTTGTGTTCTCTCATTATATTGTGTTTAGTTATATCGAGATGTTTGAGCATGTTTAGCTGTTTTTTCATTGCGAAAAGAACAGTCCCAATATATAAGTGTGTACACTTAGTACTAACTGTCAGTAGGCGCTTGTGTTTTTAGTATACGTTCAGCCTCTTGTCTGCATTTCCCTTGTTACACCATTCCTATGTTGGTTCTGACCGGACCAATAGTATCTCTAATCGAATAAAACAAACGTTGAAGAAGTAGTGAAATTCTTGGTGGTCTGCGAAGCTGCCGTCAAGTCCCACTCCTTGCCCAGTTGTGAGGTCTGAGGTCTGAGGTCTGAGGAATTGATGAGGCGCACCGCTCACTGGCATATATTAGTGTGGGAAGAGAAAAAAGAAAGAAAAATAATGTGCAGGGAATGCGGTGGCTTGCAAGGGTGATGATGCAAACTGAGGGTCTCGGGAAACGTGACCCAAAATAAAGCGACATTTCGGTCGCCGAACAATTGGAAATGTTATCTTATTTTTGAAGAACAGTGAAAGCAATCACAGTTGTTCTTTTTTTTCAGGCTCTTCTCGCCAGAAATATATGAAAATTTCCACCACGCAAGTTTGAACATACTTTTAAATATCTTCCATAAGACAGTAACAACAAGAATTTTCATCTTGCATATATAGGGTTAAATTACACACAGAATGAGAGTAGAAACTGAATGGCATTCCTTCTTTTTCAGGCCATTTCTAATCCAACCATAAAAAGATGGTCTATATTTTAAAGTGGTACATATTCGTTAATTAGTGTTTTCGATCCATCAAATATTTTTTATCATAAATTAAAATTGGTTCACGAAATACTGTGAGTCAGTTCACTAATCTAATAGGCTCAAATCTCAAAAGATTTTCAGATTTTTTTCTGCCAAAATATGCGGAGTCGATCAGTACTCTGGCATTGCAAAGATTTAGAACACCAAGGAGGCCTAGTATCAAATGACAAAAATGAGCTGAATGTTTCTTTTTGCTGGCTCGGTTGTGTTCAGCAAGAAAAATTATGACCTCAGTAGCACCGCTGTTCGTTTTGAAGCACGTAAGACAGAATGCGTCCGCTGCCCTAAAGAGGGTTAATAAAATTTTGCAGAAATAAAGCACCTTGAGCATCACATTGAAATTTTCACTCTGCTAATTTTTTGCACCACTTCAAGCACTGGGACGACAACTTGAAGGTTTTCACATCCCCCCATCACGCCCTTAAAGAAATCTATTCCCGAAGCAGTCCAGGCGCTAGCGCTATGGATCGCTATTGCAAGGACAGAAGCATGCGGCTATAGGGCGGTTGGTTTAATTCTCGTGGTAGTTTTATTTCTGCCCGGTGTAAAGCTAAGGTGGAGCTTGGGATTGCGACAGTAGGATTAGAATAAGAAGAAGGCTTTCGGAAGGCCTCTTATTTCCAGGCGTAAAATCTCTTACGAACGCAATGAACTGAAAAGCATACCTTAGTACCTTACGGAGCAAATAATGTTTCCTCATTCATTTCAACTATACGATCGGAAGAGGATTTTATGGGCACATGGTGAGCCCTCTCTGAGTGGGCGCTTTAATGCTGTTACACCAATTCCTTGGGTGAAGTGGACGTCGACTACATGAAATGAATATATTGATATAATGTAAATTCGATGCAAAACATGACGTCGGGGCCCTACACGACGTACCCTATCAGTGATACGCGTATCATACGCAGGCGGCAACGCATTCCGCTCTTCTGACAAGAAAAAAAAAATCAGTAGCTATACAATTTGAAGCTTGTTTTTTCACCTTAAGTAACATTTAAAAGTGTAAAATACGTGACATTATTTTTGAAAATATTAGAGGATGTGTTTTGTGTTTTATTGAGCTTAAGGAATATTAAGACAAACATTTATTTTCGAGCAGGAATGTGGCCGCAAAAGGGCATAGTTTGCCATTAAAGAAAAAGTGCAAATTTTTGCTCCCATATCTTCCCCTAGGCTGTCATTTTGTACTGCACAACGTATGAACTCAAGTAAAATTTCTTTTTTTGTTCTTTCCGCACTGCTAGCGGATCAAACCACTGAATTTCAGTTTCTTCAAATGGGCACGTGGTGCGTAAGAGCGGTTTTCTTGCAATCTTAGCTTTATCTCCAACGGCAGCTGTCACTTCCTGGCAGAGGGCTATAAATACAAAACGATAGCAGGGATATTTACACCAGCACGGAAAGAATCCTCATCATGTTCCTGGTTTTTGTTGTGATAATTGCTTCAGCGACAAGCGAATATGCATCACGCGACAGAGTTACGATCAGTACGGACCTGAAGGCGGTGAGATATTTTGCTTATTTTTATTTTGTTCACAGCTTGACAATGATCACATTAGAAATCTTCACAAATACATAGTGGGGTCCAGTACGAGATCTGCGCTTAGGGCAGTTTTGCAGTCAGGTTTTGCAATAACTAAACTGAAAATGTGTTATATTTTTAGATGAACACGCAGCCTTGAAGCAGGGCATGTTCTGGTTTCTGTCACGCGTGAGGATGTTCTAGAAAACCTTGTGGTCCACTGAAGGCCCCACCAAATATAATGTGAAGAATCGAGATGGTGCTGCCAATATTTTCAAATGTTTATCTTCACGTTATGTGAATAGCATTGTGGGGGACAATATGATGCACCATTGAAACTCCTTTAGCTCACCGTTTTTTATCAATCGTACTTTCGTAATCACGTGATATATCTAGGCAGCAATAAGGAATTGTATTTACGGTAAACTGAGCGCCGAATTTGTGTTGCTTCCCTGTCGTGATCAGAATATTTAATGATAAGAGAAAAAACAACAGTCTTGAGCCGATCGTAATCCGATTGTATGATGTAAATGGTCTCACATAGCAAGCCCTAATGAAAAGGAATAAGTACAATGTTCGTGACTGCAATATGCTTGCCTTTTGTCCAGGTCAAAACACATTGCTCCAGTCGATGCGGCATTCCCAAATTTTAAGTTGACATACGCGAGGCTCAGCATTAGAAATAATGCGCGCACAACAGTTTAATGAACCACCTGCATAAAGCGTGCACTCGCCTGAGTAAGTCCCACATTGGAGAACGAAGAAATGATTTTATATAGCCTCCCTTTCTAAACCAACAGCTCATTCATTCATTCATTCATTCAATACCCTCCCGACTGAAAGATATACGTACACCTGTCATCACACGTATATACTTGTGACTTTTGCTGTCGCCGTTGTAAACCGTAGCTCCCTGTAAACTGCGAAGTGAATCTGAAGTCTACTCGTCAATAGAATGCCAGGTGATGGAGCGTGACACGCTTGTCACACTCTGTGATCGTACATAAGGAAACAAACTCATGTTCTGGATTTAGGTAACAATTCCTTCCAACTAGAGTGAACTTGGTCTCTTGATAATAAGAGGCCGTAGAAATCGGGCTGCTGCTAATGGTGCTCTGTGGTTATTCTAATCACCTTCAAACTCATCATTCTGTCGCAACTAAAACTTTCTTTTAATTCCGACGTTTGCGTGGACGCTCTGACTATCGTACAACCTACGCAAACGTTGAAACCTAGACCCTGACCTGACGTTTCTTCTATTTGACACTTTTCCGAAGTTTTTACTGCGCTGGGGCTTGAAAAAAAAAATCAGGAGAGAGAATTGGCAACAAACTACATAGTATGTGCTCTTTCGCTACCTCCTGATCCCAGGTTTTACATCGCGTGCTACAATTACAGCACCAGTAGCCAACAAATGCTAAAACGTGGAGAGCAGTGAAGTCTGCTGGGTGGGAGAAATCCGAAAGCATTTGGGTTTGAACGTGAAAATGTGGCGTCTGAACGTCATCGTCGTCACCTGACACATACCTCGTGACCCTTGGGTGATTTTGGAATTTTTTTCGTAGCGAAAGCTATGCTAAAGCTAGTAGTAGTAAGTGTTTTTATTAAAGTAATATTACCAGGAAGGAAAAGATTTCTGCTAGCCCCAGTATCGATAGCAGATGCCAGGGTTAGCAAAAAATCTTTTCCTTCATTTTATTGATAAGAACAATTTTGTAGCCTCCTATACATAAGTGCGTACATGATGAGAATAATAAGTGACACATTTTCCACTGTATAAAGGCTATTCTTTTATTGTCACGAGGAGGTACTTTGGTTCTGATTCTTTTTTCTACCGAGCCATGTTTCTAGCTTGACTTCCCAGTCCCACACACGAGCCAACTTTGATCGCTTAAGTAGGCTGGAAAAGACTGTAAAGTACTGACAAATAAAGCTGTATTATTATTATTACAATTTATATCATTACTACTGCTAATATTAGTATAGCTTTCGCTACAAAAAATTGCAGAAATCATCCAAGGGTCACGTGATATGCGTCACGTGAAGATGACATTCAAACGCAAATGCTTTCACAACTCTCCTACGCAGCAGACTGCAGTGCTCTCCAATTTTAAGTATTTTGTGGCTACTGGTGCTGTAATAAAATGAAAATGAAAATTGATTTTTGGGGAAAGGAAATGGCGCATTATCTGTCTCAGATATCGGCGGACACCTGATCAGCACCGTAAGGGAATGGATAAAGGAGGGATCGAAAGAAGAAAGCAAAAATAGGTGCCGTAGTGGAGGGCTCCGGAATAATTTCGACCAGCTGTGGATCTTTAACGCACACTGACATCGCACAGCACACGGGAGCCCTAAGCCCCAAATCGATGGACACTTGCGAGGCATACACGCGAAGCGCCTCCGCGCCGCGCCGCAACGGACTTGGACAGCGGTGCGTATCTCCATGGCCAGTTGCTAGCGCGCTGGTGCTCGCGCTTCTTAGTGCTCCTGTAATATACAGGAACACTAGCGCTGCCGTGCCGTTGCTAGGCTCCATAGGCTGAAACCGGCCGAAACTTTCCAGCAACAGCGAGCGCTGCCCTCTACCGCAACCATGAGTAGTTCGTTATTTATTATTTGATTCCGGGCTATCATGCAGCCGCAGGTGAACCAAGAAAAAATGAAGAAACAGCGCGAAACACCGCACCAGATGTTGTGAGAGCTGCGCTCTCATTGGTGCACGTCGGTCAGAAACAGGCGAGCCCCTCCCGGCGCGTGCTCGCGCCCCGCTCGCGCCTCGTGTATGCGCAGACCGGTTTTCCAGGCGCTCGTGCGCGTAGCAGCTTCGTGTGTACGCCTCGGTATGTAATCTAGTTGGGTGTTTAGCGCTTCGCCTCCATCGAAACGCAGTCGCCGTGGTCAAGCGTGGCCCCCATGGAGCATTTTTTCCGGGCGGGTGGTCGGCGTCGACGGCAGCGACGCGTTTTTTTTTTTTTTTTTTCAGCCGGAGACGACGTTTTTGTAAAGTCGTCGTGTTCTGGCGGAACAGAAAAAAAACGCCGACTCCGCGCCGAAGCAGAGAGCAGCGACAGAAGGAGGCCAATGAGAGTCGGAGTGGGCGTCACGTGATTCTGGACGGATCCACGCTGGCCGAGAGAGACACGCTCGCTTGCATTTTGCGCGTGAGAGCCAGCGGCTTCACTTCGCTTCCTGCGCATCCATCTGACCTCAGTATGGATGGAGGCGCGCTCATCGCACAACTGGGCGGCAAAAAAACGCCGCTTGGCTGTTGACCATGCCGGAGTGAATTATTCGACGCCGGCGCGGGCAAAAAACACCATGCGGGCCACGATCAGAAGTGCACTTTGCGGTGCTCATCCGCAGCCACAACTTCGCATGCGCCGTTAACATGACAACCGGTTGCGCCGAGCCGTTGGTGTTCCCCCGCGGCAGCCGCGCCGGTCTCCTCCCGGCTCCCGCGCGCGACGTCACGCTCTCCTATCAAGCCTCTCTGCGCATGCGTCGGGCTCTCGCTGCACCGCCGCAGCATGCGCTCGTCGCTGCCACCGCCGGCTTGGCGCATGCGCTCTCCGCAGCTGGTTTTCCGCCTGACTACGTCCATCGCCGCGTGCCTGACGCGCTGGCCTAGTCAGTACGAGCTTGTCCATGCATGAGAGTGAGGCCGGTCCTTCTTTTCTGAGTTTTTCACGGGAGCGTCTGGCTCTCAGCCGTCGTCGGAAAGCGGCGTCTGACCACCCCGCGGATATCGTCCGGCGAACTGCTTCACTGGAGAGGGTCCGGTATGCCAAGCGCGCGAAGCTTTCGCTTGTATATACAAGCTTAGCCGCAGGATAGGAGAGCGTGACGTCGCGCGCGGGAGCCGGGAGGAGACCGGCGCGGCTGCCGCGGGGGAACACCAACGGCTCGGCGCAACCGGTTGTCATGTTAACGGCGCATGCGAAGTTGTGGCTGCGGATGAGCACCGCAAAGTGCACTTCTGATCGTGGCCCGCATGGTGTTTTTTGCCCGCGCCGGCGTCGAATAATTCACTCCGGCATGGTCAACAGCCAAGCGGCGTTTTTTTGCCGCCCAGTTGTGCGATGAGCGCGCCTCCATCCATACTGAGGTCAGATGGATGCGCAGGAAGCGAAGTGAAGCCGCTGGCTCTCACGCGCAAAATGCAAGCGAGCGTGTCTCTCTCGGCCAGCGTGGATCCGTCCAGAATCACGTGACGCCCACTCCGACTCTCATTGGCCTCCTTCTGTCGCTGCTCTCTGCTTCGGCGCGGAGTCGGCGTTTTTTTTCTGTTCCGCCAGAACACGACGACTTTACAAAAACGTCGTCTCCGGCTGAAAAAAAAAAAAAAAAAAACGCGTCGCTGCCGTCGACGCCGACCACCCGCCCGGAAAAAATGCTCCATGGGGGCCACGCTTGACCACGGCGACTGCGTTTCGATGGAGGCGAAGCGCTAAACACCCAACTAGATTACATACCGAGGCGTACACACGAAGCTGCTACGCGCACGAGCGCCTGGAAAACCGGTCTGCGCATACACGAGGCGCGAGCGGGGCGCGAGCACGCGCCGGGAGGGGCTCGCCTGTTTCTGACCGACGTGCACCAATGAGAGCGCAGCTCTCACAACATCTGGTGCGGTGTTTCGCGCTGTTTCTTCATTTTTTCTTGGTTCACCTGCGGCTGCATGATAGCCCGGAATCAAATAATAAATAACGAACTACTCATGGTTGCGGTAGAGGGCAGCGCTCGCTGTTGCTGGAAAGTTTCGGCCGGTTTCAGCCTATGGAGCCTAGCAACGGCACGGCAGCGCTAGTGTTCCTGTATATTACAGGAGCACTAAGAAGCGCGAGCACCAGCGCGCTAGCAACTGGCCATGGAGATACGCACCGCTGTCCAAGTCCGTTGCGGCGCGGCGCGGAGGCGCTTCGCGTGTATGCCTCGCAAGTGTCCATCGATTTGGGGCTTAGGGCTCCCGTGTGCTGTGCGATGTCAGTGTGCGTTAAAGATCCACAGCTGGTCGAAATTATTCCGGAGCCCTCCACTACGGCACCTATTTTTGCTTTCTTCTTTCGATCCCTCCTTTATCCATTCCCTTACGGTGCTGATCAGGTGTCCGCCGATATCTGAGACAGATAATGCGCCATTTCCTTTCCCCAAAAATCAATTTTCATTTTCATTTTATTACAGCACCAGTAGCCACAAAATACTTAAAATTGGAGAGCACTGCAGTCTGCTGCGTAGGAGAGTTGTGAAAGCATTTGCGTTTGAATGTCATCTTCACGTGACGCATATCACGTGACCCTTGGATGATTTCTGCAATTTTTTGTAGCGAAAGCTATACTAATATTAGCAGTAGTAATGATATAAATTGTAATAATAATAATACAGCTTTATTTGTCAGTACTTTACAGTCTTTTCCAGCCTACTTAAGCGATCAAAGTTGGCTCGTGTGTGGGACTGGGAAGTCAAGCTAGAAACATGGCTCGGTAGAAAAAAGAATCAGAACCAAAGTACCTCCTCGTGACAATAAAAGAATAGCCTTTATACAGTGGAAAATGTGTCACTTATTATTCTCATCATGTACGCACTTATGTATAGGAGGCTACAAAATTGTTCTTATCAATAAAATGAAGGAAAAGATTTTTTGCTAACCCTGGCATCTGCTATCGATACTGGGGCTAGCAGAAATCTTTTCCTTCCTGGTAATATTACTTTAATAAAAACACTTACTACTACTAGCTTTAGCATAGCTTTCGCTACGAAAAAAATTCCAAAATCACCCAAGGGTCACGAGGTATGTGTCAGGTGACGACGATGACGTTCAGACGCCACATTTTCACGTTCAAACCCAAATGCTTTCGGATTTCTCCCACCCAGCAGACTTCACTGCTCTCCACGTTTTAGCATTTGTTGGCTACTGGTGCTGTAATTGTAGCACGCGATGTAAAACCTGGGATCAGGAGGTAGCGAAAGAGCACATACTATGTAGTTTGTTGCCAATTCTCTCTCCTGATTTTTTTTTTCAAGCCCCAGCGCAGTAAAAACTTCGGAAAAGTGTCAAATAGAAGAAACGTCAGGTCAGGGTCTAGGTTTCAACGTTTGCGTAGGTTGTACGATAGTCAGAGCGTCCACGCAAACGTCGGAATTAAAAGAAAGTTTTAGTTGCGACAGAATGATGAGTTTGAAGGTGATTAGAATAACCACAGAGCACCATTAGCAGCAGCCCGATTTCTACGGCCTCTTATTATCAAGAGACCAAGTTCACTCTAGTTGGAAGGAATTGTTACCTAAATCCAGAACATGAGTTTGTTTCCTTATGTACGATCACAGAGTGTGACAAGCGTGTCACGCTCCATCACCTGGCATTCTATTGACGAGTAGACTTCAGATTCACTTCGCAGTTTACAGGGAGCTACGGTTTACAACGGCGACAGCAAAAGTCACAAGTATATACGTGTGATGACAGGTGTACGTATATCTTTCAGTCGGGAGGGTATTGAATGAATGAATGAATGAATGAGCTGTTGGTTTAGAAAGGGAGGCTATATAAAATCATTTCTTCGTTCTCCAATGTGGGACTTACTCAGGCGAGTGCACGCTTTATGCAGGTGGTTCATTAAACTGTTGTGCGCGCATTATTTCTAATGCTGAGCCTCGCGTATGTCAACTTAAAATTTGGGAATGCCGCATCGACTGGAGCAATGTGTTTTGACCTGGACAAAAGGCAAGCATATTGCAGTCACGAACATTGTACTTATTCCTTTTCATTAGGGCTTGCTATGTGAGACCATTTACATCATACAATCGGATTACGATCGGCTCAAGACTGTTGTTTTTTCTCTTATCATTAAATATTCTGATCACGACAGGGAAGCAACACAAATTCGGCGCTCAGTTTACCGTAAATACAATTCCTTATTGCTGCCTAGATATATCACGTGATTACGAAAGTACGATTGATAAAAAACGGTGAGCTAAAGGAGTTTCAATGGTGCATCATATTGTCCCCCACAATGCTATTCACATAACGTGAAGATAAACATTTGAAAATATTGGCAGCACCATCTCGATTCTTCACATTATATTTGGTGGGGCCTTCAGTGGACCACAAGGTTTTCTAGAACATCCTCACGCGTGACAGAAACCAGAACATGCCCTGCTTCAAGGCTGCGTGTTCATCTAAAAATATAACACATTTTCAGTTTAGTTATTGCAAAACCTGACTGCAAAACTGCCCTAAGCGCAGATCTCGTACTGGACCCCACTATGTATTTGTGAAGATTTCTAATGTGATCATTGTCAAGCTGTGAACAAAATAAAAATAAGCAAAATATCTCACCGCCTTCAGGTCCGTACTGATCGTAACTCTGTCGCGTGATGCATATTCGCTTGTCGCTGAAGCAATTATCACAACAAAAACCAGGAACATGATGAGGATTCTTTCCGTGCTGGTGTAAATATCCCTGCTATCGTTTTGTATTTATAGCCCTCTGCCAGGAAGTGACAGCTGCCGTTGGAGATAAAGCTAAGATTGCAAGAAAACCGCTCTTACGCACCACGTGCCCATTTGAAGAAACTGAAATTCAGTGGTTTGATCCGCTAGCAGTGCGGAAAGAACAAAAAAAGAAATTTTACTTGAGTTCATACGTTGTGCAGTACAAAATGACAGCCTAGGGGAAGATATGGGAGCAAAAATTTGCACTTTTTCTTTAATGGCAAACTATGCCCTTTTGCGGCCACATTCCTGCTCGAAAATAAATGTTTGTCTTAATATTCCTTAAGCTCAATAAAACACAAAACACATCCTCTAATATTTTCAAAAATAATGTCACGTATTTTACACTTTTAAATGTTACTTAAGGTGAAAAAACAAGCTTCAAATTGTATAGCTACTGATTTTTTTTTTCTTGTCAGAAGAGCGGAATGCGTTGCCGCCTGCGTATGATACGCGTATCACTGATAGGGTACGTCGTGTAGGGCCCCGACGTCATGTTTTGCATCGAATTTACATTATATCAATATATTCATTTCATGTAGTCGACGTCCACTTCACCCAAGGAATTGGTGTAACAGCATTAAAGCGCCCACTCAGAGAGGGCTCACCATGTGCCCATAAAATCCTCTTCCGATCGTATAGTTGAAATGAATGAGGAAACATTATTTGCTCCGTAAGGTACTAAGGTATGCTTTTCAGTTCATTGCGTTCGTAAGAGATTTTACGCCTGGAAATAAGAGGCCTTCCGAAAGCCTTCTTCTTATTCTAATCCTACTGTCGCAATCCCAAGCTCCACCTTAGCTTTACACCGGGCAGAAATAAAACTACCACGAGAATTAAACCAACCGCCCTATAGCCGCATGCTTCTGTCCTTGCAATAGCGATCCATAGCGCTAGCGCCTGGACTGCTTCGGGAATAGATTTCTTTAAGGGCGTGATGGGGGGATGTGAAAACCTTCAAGTTGTCGTCCCAGTGCTTGAAGTGGTGCAAAAAATTAGCAGAGTGAAAATTTCAATGTGATGCTCAAGGTGCTTTATTTCTGCAAAATTTTATTAACCCTCTTTAGGGCAGCGGACGCATTCTGTCTTACGTGCTTCAAAACGAACAGCGGTGCTACTGAGGTCATAATTTTTCTTGCTGAACACAACCGAGCCAGCAAAAAGAAACATTCAGCTCATTTTTGTCATTTGATACTAGGCCTCCTTGGTGTTCTAAATCTTTGCAATGCCAGAGTACTGATCGACTCCGCATATTTTGGCAGAAAAAAATCTGAAAATCTTTTGAGATTTGAGCCTATTAGATTAGTGAACTGACTCACAGTATTTCGTGAACCAATTTTAATTTATGATAAAAAATATTTGATGGATCGAAAACACTAATTAACGAATATGTACCACTTTAAAATATAGACCATCTTTTTATGGTTGGATTAGAAATGGCCTGAAAAAGAAGGAATGCCATTCAGTTTCTACTCTCATTCTGTGTGTAATTTAACCCTATATATGCAAGATGAAAATTCTTGTTGTTACTGTCTTATGGAAGATATTTAAAAGTATGTTCAAACTTGCGTGGTGGAAATTTTCATATATTTCTGGCGAGAAGAGCCTGAAAAAAAAGAACAACTGTGATTGCTTTCACTGTTCTTCAAAAATAAGATAACATTTCCAATTGTTCGGCGACCGAAATGTCGCTTTATTTTGGGTCACGTTTCCCGAGACCCTCAGTTTGCATCATCACCCTTGCAAGCCACCGCATTCCCTGCACATTATTTTTCTTTCTTTTTTCTCTTCCCACACTAATATATGCCAGTGAGCGGTGCGCCTCATCAATTCCTCAGACCTCAGACCTCAGACCTCACAACTGGGCAAGGAGTGGGACTTGACGGCAGCTTCGCAGACCACCAAGAATTTCACTACTTCATCAACGTTTGTTTTATTCGATTAGAGATACTATTGGTCCGGTCAGAACCAACATAGGAATGGTGTAACAAGGGAAATGCAGACAAGAGGCTGAACGTATACTAAAAACACAAGCGCCTACTGACAGTTAGTACTAAGTGTACACACTTATATATTGGGACTGTTCTTTTCGCAATGAAAAAACAGCTAAACATGCTCAAACATCTCGATATAACTAAACACAATATAATGAGAGAACACAAACACAATACCAAAATACATTACACCCTTAACCTGGTCACCTTAGCCTGGTACAAATTATGCAAATGTACACCTTTAAGAATAAAGGTGTACATGTGCATAATTTGTATGCTTCTAATTTACATGGTATGCATAAACTTTAGACACGGTAACCTGTAAGTAAACGTCACGGTTCTTTTCTATGTCACACAGAAAATTTAGCACAGCAGTTAAACTGCAACTTCTAAGAGTATAACCTTTATTGAAGGCATACATTTAAAAATTTTCTATATTTCTACTTAAATGTATCTGGAAACATTCTAAATAAAAAGTTTACGAAGTATTCTTGCTTTAAAAAATTAATATTTACCTTTAGGAGAAGTGCAGCACACTAAAGCATTACGAGATCCCGACCCGCAACTTTTGCATGTGTGGTGAAAAGCTCTCGCATTGTAGTGAGAACATTACATAGAACAAGCAGAGGCTGTATACGTTCATATACCATCTATGGCGAACTGTATTTTGGTTTCATTGTGTCTAATAAATATAATTAATGCACTTAAAACTAAAAGAAGACAAAATTAATCTAACCGTGATTTTTTTAGCCTAGTGGTGTGTCACTTTCCGGAGAAATAAATTTATAATGTCGGTGTGTCTAAAGAAGCCTATGGTCTACGAATGGAATGATGAACTTATTCGCAGAAGCATGGCACAAGCAAATACATAGGTTCTTAAACCTTTGCCCAGATGTGAAAGAAATTATTGCTGAGGAATAAAAAGTTAGAAGCACTTTATTGAAAATCCATACCATAAATTCCTTATATGAACTCCGGGTAACCGAGAAGTGTTCTCGAAAAAAAATTATACGGGCACTTCTAAACATTTTGTGCCAAAATGATGTTGGTTAATTGTACTGATGAGATAATGTTCTTTTTAAGTGTGCCGAAAATCACTTCATTCAGTTAAAAATCAAACCACGTGGAGTTTGTTCTTGAGGCCTCAGAAGTTTCTGAGCCAGAATAAGCGTTTGTGAAAAATTCTAGACGCCCGTGCGCTGTTCGATGTGAGTGCACGTTAAAGAACCCCAATTTGTCGAAAGTAACCGATGCCCTCCAATATGGCGTACCTCTCAGTGGGAGTGACTTTGAGAGGTTAAACGCAATACAACCAATACATTTTAGCGTAATAAACAATACAAAAAACCAGGGCGAGGAATGGAACAGAAACATGAAGCGCTGACTAACAACAGAAATTTGTTCGGAGAGAGTCGAGTTTATAACAGCTCTAAAACTATCATGTGCTGGCGCAGAAAGCCGAATATTAAGAACAAACAAAACACATATTCTTCAAAGCAAACACGCGTCAGACGCTGATGAGTCCGCAAGATTATATTAATACATACCTTGTCTCTCATGTGGAATGCAACCGAAGCCTTGCAAGCACACGAGATGGTCGAGCAAGTGATGAGACGCGTGATTTGCTTGAGAAGCCGGTTTCTATTCTCTCGTACAACGTCGCTGCACTCAAGCTTCGGCAGGTAGTGAGAATTTTTATCTTTCCTTCTGTGACGCCAGTGGATGGCCAGGCTGCAGACTCGTTGGGGTGTCACACTTGTTTGGTTTTGTATTTTCTTTGTTATTGTTGATGGGCTTTCTTCGCCTGCGCACACCGGTTTAAGGGCATTGATAAACTCGTATATTTCCGGATAAAATTTCTCGTCATAGCGCTTCGTGTGTATGTTTCTTTCCTCGTCCTGGTTCTTTGCTCTATTCATTATGTTAAACATTTTTAACCAGCCATGTTCTTCACTCGTCAAAAGCCTTTGCAAGAATACTTTTCTAAAAACAGAAAGTTGGGCTAGTTGCTGTCGATTCATACTCAGCAGCGCAAAAAAATGAGGACAAAAGCGAACGAGGAGACGCAACACAAGCGCAGACTATGACATGAATTTTTACTCACAGAAAGGAAGCTTTATAGGCGTAAGAGAATGCAAAATTCAAAACAAAAGAAAACACCACAACCAATTTCCACTCGTGCAAAGAAAACCAATGACATTTCATTCCTGCGTGATACAGGAACACAACAGGAAACAAAAGCAATCACATCAGGCCAAACCACCTTTTGTCTACTCGCACTCAAGAGATTGAGCAGAAAAGGAACTTCCTTATCCTGCAGGCTGACCGACAGTGATGCGGCACACGCGTCTGCCTCTTTTTTAATCAAGTCAGCTTCTATGCGCTCCCGGCATACCTTATCACTGCGCCTGAACAAGATACCTGTCCTATCAAGGTGAGGAAAGCAATCTTTGCTACCCCTGCAGGGCAATGTGAGGTTGGAGAACACAGCACCTTTCAATAATCTTCGGTGTTCCGCCAAACGCTCATTGATACATCTACCAGTCTGGCCGATGTAATTCTTACCACATGAAAGCGGAATGCAGTACACAACACCTGAGTCACAATTTGTGAGCTTCTTTCTGTGGGCTACCGTGCAATTACTCCATGCGCGGTCACCATCATGCCCAAGCTTTTTGCTTTCGTCCCGTACCTTGCCCCCCCCCCCCCCTTTCTTTAGGCGATATGAAATGCCTTGGACATAGGGTATTCATACCATTCGTTTTCCGCACCGTACTCTTTCACGATGACCGCTTGCCTACCTGTCAGCCAAGATCCTTTCAGTGGATCTAGCCAGAGTCTGATCAGGAAAACCTGCTTCATTCAGCCTGCGCATTTGGCCAGGAAGCTTGTTTCAACCTTGTGGCAGCAGGATTTTGAGAAGGAGGCTTTTAGGCAAGAAGTAGCAATGCCGTCATTTACCAATTTCGAATGACCAGAACTGTGATTGAGGAGGGGCTTTTTCGCTCTTGGGCGATAATGCCAGAACACTCTACTCACGTGGCACTCAATCCATCAAGTCTAGAAACTAGATGGAGCCTGCCTGTGGTAATTCAAATGTGAACTTCAGACCGTCGGTCCTTTCCTTGAATATCTTGATGACGTCCGGGATAATCCTCGTGGAGCTATCTTTTAGGAGAATCGAAAAATCATCAACATACCGGAAGACTCTTTTAGCAAGATCAGCAACATATTCAGCTAGTTTTACGTCCATTCTGCTTAGGAAAATGTTGCTCAAGACAAGTGCGACACGGGATTCAATGCAGACGCCGTACCCCTGGACGTACACATTTTTGCCCCACCCAACGAAGGTCGAGTCGAGGTAAAACGATAGGAGCTCTAAGAAACTTTCTACTGAAACACCACATCCCGTCATAAACAAAACCTCGTCATTATCCACGATGATGCAGTCCTTCACATACTTCATAATCTGATCATGGGGTGAAGAGTAAAATAAACCTTCGACGTCTGTGCTGAAGGCGAAATGCCTGTTTACCTCCACCTGTGACAGGAACTTCACATCTGTAGACTTGTCCACCAAAAATGGGTCGGCCAGCCTGAGAGAACCCAGATGACGCTGAAGGTATCCGGGTACAGCATTCTGCCAAGTGTTCCGCTCCGAAACAATTGCCCAAGAGGGAACGTCCGGTTTATGGGTCTTAGCTGTGAAAAACAGGTCCAGAAAGGTACCTTTGCGGTACCAAGGTACTCCCAGAAGGGATGAATCTTAATCGCCTGTGTGCTACGGTCCGCAATAGCAAAGCAGTGGAGCTACTGGGATTCACTAATAATCTCCATGAGGCGACAAACCCAGGCTTGGATGCGTAGGGACCTGTCAGTGTTTGCTCGGGCTGAAGTCAGCGACATTTTTTTGCTCGGTACGAATGCTCGTTGGTTCTAACCGAATAAAAAGTGGACTTAGTGAATGCGGTATTGTCTTTGACTGAATGAACTGCGTGTGTGTACTGATGAGTACATGAGTAACTACGAGTAGGCAAATTTTTAACGGGACCCAGTAAAAATTGAATTCTACTCCATAAAGAATTTCCAGCGACTGCCATAAGCTCTAACACCCCTCTATTAACTAAAAGTAAAGACCTCTTCTCTCGAGCTCCTGTGCTCCTATCCCGGCGCTCTTTCAATCGGCTCCTCTCGGACACCGAAGGTGGCGGCATCTAAGCAGGGGAAAGCTAATAGACGCGCCCAACGCTCGCCTTTTGCAGTGCAGTAGACCGCACGTGCGTTTTCTGCCTTGGCGGCGTTCGAAAGAAGATCATGGCATACGAGATTGAAAAATTGGTTACTCAGACAACTGCCCCGAGCAACGTTGCAAAGCTTTATGGAATTTTTTTTTGTACTGCGATCGCTTTGATTGCGGTTCACGCGGTGGAAGTGGCGCGCGCGGCCGAGATCGCAGCCCATCCTGAGAGTGTTGTTTCCCCGCCGCTGTGGCTCAGTGGTTAGGGCGCTCGGCTACTGATCCGGAGTTCCCAGGTTCGAACCCGAGCGCGGCGGCTGCGTTTTTATGGAGGCGAAACGCAGAAAGTCGTCCGTGTGCTGTGCGATATCCCCAGGTGGTCCAAATTATTCCGGAGTCCTACACTACGGCACCTCTTCCTTCCTTTCTTCGTCGTTTACTCCCTCATTTATCCCTTTCCTTACGGTGCGGTTCAGGTGTCCAATGGTATATGAGACAGATACTGCGCCATTTCCTATCCCCAGAAAACCAATTATTGTCTTATCACCGGTCGCGTTTTCGCGCGTAGTGGATCGCGCGCAAGAATCGTTTGTGATATTTTCTGTTTTCTATTCGGCACCAATGAGATCATGGCATTGAAGATAAAAATATAGGTACCCAAACAACTGTCCCGAGCAATGTCGCACTGCTTTATCAGAATTTTTTTGTTCTGCGATCGCTTTGACTGCGGTGCACAGTGTAAGTGGCATGCCCGAGCGAGCTCACGGCACAGCATAGATCATCCTCGGAATGTTGTTTTTTGAGCGGCGTTTTTTGCTCGGTGTTATTCACAATTTAACTCCGCCAAGAGGAAGTGGACTCACATAAGACTAGACATACTGCCTAGGCTTTACTTGAACAGATAGCGGTGTAATGCTGCCTTACTATATTCTCTCAAAGGTGAGTTTGCTTGGGAAGTCAGCTGTGCGTAGGCCCCAACTCATCTTCACTTTTTTTTTAGCTCAGCGAAGCTTAGCGGCTGTTTCAGAGTTTCTATACCTCTAACACCTTGCAGGTTGCGGTTAAAAGGAACCGACTGACGGTAGTTCCTTATTGTTTATTTGTAAATAGGTGAATACGGGGCCCCAGACGCGCACTGTAACACGGTTGCGAGCAGAAGAATTTTGATGTTTGATTAATTGGTTCGGTTGAGTAGCAGCAGTCAAAAAAACGCTTTTAATCCCTCCTTCAACCGCAGCTGAAGCTCTGCATGACTGAATAGAATGTTGTTTGTTTAGGTGATTGTCCTGGTGCCGGCTGCTTACTTCTGCTTCTGCCGGCAAGAATGTAACAGGCAGCGTGGTCCCTGCCATGGCTACAACTTTGTCGGCTTTTTGATTGCGCTCTCAGCGTCAAGTTGATTGATGCAAATAAAATGTTTATTTGATTGATTATTAATTGATTGATTGCTTGGTTTGGTCAGCATATGCAGTAATGGCTGATAAGACAACATTGTCTTCTATGGCATAATTTTCATGCATAACGCGGAAATACCTGGATTGCTGCGGTTAGTAATCGCTTTTGGGGGATGCAGCTTGAAAAAAATTCAAGCCGGGAAAAACCAAAGCCCGAATTTACTCAGCCGTGTTTGAAGAAAAACGTTGCTTGTTTAGGAAGTTGTTGGACACAAAAATTGAAAACTCAAGGAGTGCTGTGCGATGTCAGTGCACGTTAAAGATCCCCATGTGGTCTAAAATATTCCGGAGCCCTCCACTAAGGCAACCCTTTCTTCCTTTCCTCTTTCACTCCATCCTTTATCCCTTCTCTTACGGTGCAGTTCAGGTGTCCAACGATATATGAGACAGATACTGCTCCATTTCCTTTCCTCAAAAAGCAATTATTGTTACTATATTATTTATTATTAATATTATTATTATTATTATTATTATTATTATTATTATTATTATTATTATTATTATTATTATTTTATATTATTAAGGGGGAAATGTATGCAGCTACGTTTAACGGAAGTCTCGCTTGTATTATCACGTATTATTAACGCAGATATGACCTACTGAAGCTATAGCTGCCTTTACTGTGCCTAGGCACTCCCACGACCGATTTTTGTGAGAATCCTACCAGAACAAATACTCTCAGCCATGCGCTCAACGTGAAAGCTAGACCTGCACCGCGAGCAGCGTAAAGGACGGAGCTCAAGTTTTGAGTCCAGCCCGCGAATGATTCCGACAACAACCAAACCAATACACCAATTAATGGCTGCGACATCAAATTTACACCTCCAGATCCTACAAGAGCCAGCAGCGTGAACGGCGAGGCTAAGACAATTAGACTCATGGCTTTCTTAGCCTGCGAGCGAACGAATCCAACTACAACCATTCGAAATGGCATTAAAACTGCAGTCGCTGCCGTTTCACACCAAATCCTCCGAAAAAAAAACGCGACAACTGAAGAACGGCCACTCACATCGTAAAGGAGCGTATCCAGCTCATGATCAAAGTTTTCCTTGCTGATCTTACGAAGCCAAACCTTTCGGCGAGCCACATTGCCTTTTCCGGGTGTAATGACGAAAAAAATTTACCCCACTGCCTCTTCAGTGGTTGCACCCTTAAGCGCAACAGAAGCTCGGCGTCGCCACAGTGCGTAGACACAATCACAGCTGGAGAAACGCTTCCCGTGCGATTCATACCCTCGACAAAGGCGCCAGCGTCTGCTGCAGAGCCAAAAAGCGTGCGTTATCGCAAGACCACGGTGCCTTGGCCAATGGGAGGCTCGCTTATCCTGCGGAGCGCTATGAGAGGAGGGAAGCCGTAAAGTTCAAAGGTTTTGGCTACTTTTGCTTTATTTAGGTGTTTTAATGAGTTCTACAACGCAGCGCCATCTATGGTGTAAAGATGGAAGTAAACGCGAATAACTTCCGCTTAGGTACGATAACTGGTGGTATGACAATGTTCGGTTTAAGTTTGGGTTTAACGACTTCTACGTTCCAAAGCGACTCATTCTATTGGGTACGCCGTAATGGAGGGTTTAGGTGATGTCGGCGAGTTGGGATTCTTTAACGTCCACTGACATCGCACAGGGGTTCTGGATTTGGATTTGGAGGACACCGGCAGACGAATGCTTTGAAGAGGTCAAGTGGTCCGAACGCAGAGCCTGATGAAAAGACGACGAATTCGCCACTGCGGGCGGAAGCGTGGTTGCAACCCTTTGCGACCTCTTCGGGCATCAGACGGGCAAGCAGCGGGGATCGGGCCTGTGTGCGCCCTGTTTTATGCCAATGTCATCCATTGCGTTGTCATTAAAGCTACACCGCTCCAGCGCTTGTGATGTACGCGTCTGTGGGCTGTGGTGGTCATCAAACTCGAAGCCAACAGAGATGCAGACCTTCAATACAGGCTCTCTGTCTTCTCTTTAACTACAAACTTCCTGCCTTCCCTCACGGCGTGGCTGATGCGTGCACCAATATGTGAGACAATTACTGCACCCTTCCGCTCAATTAAAGTCACAATGACAACGGAGATGCACAACGACCCTTTCAGAGAGCAGCGTCACTGCAGCCCGTTGCTGTTCTCTTCGCGCGGAAGATGGGCCGTGTGCAGAGGCCTCCGCGAGACTCCGAGCAATTTGTCCAAAGACAAGTCGTCGCGCCGAACGGTTGATGACGTTCCGTGGACTGCGTGGCCGCGCAGCAACACGCTGTCGCGTTTCACTCTTAAAGGCGAAGAACCTTAAGCGTCCTACAATATTTAAAGCGAAAGCTTCACTACACTAGGTAAAGCCGATTTCATCGTGCGTTGCCGGTTGACCATCAAGTGAGCGAGAAGTCAAGTGTGGCTATAGGCTTTACCATATCTGTTCCATCATGTTGTCGCACAGCTTCACCTTTGACCTTTCGATTCGCCGTTAGATGGCGATAGAATAGGCCGCAGCGTTTATTGGGTTACCATCTCTCGCGATCAAACATTAATTTAATTTCGAACTCCCAGGGTGGCAGGGTTGGGGGGCTGCCTATCAAGTGTGTGGAACGCACTCAACGTTACAGACGCCAAGGCGCATCTACTTGCCGATTGACCACAGCTTTCGATGTCTGACCAGGTTCAGCAGTAGTTAAACCACAGCTATTCTTTTTTTGTCGGCTTGATACCCATATCCGGAATATTTTTGTTTTTGTTGATGTATTGTTGATTATGACTTTCTGAAAGCGTCTAATTACAATTGTATCCAGCTCTAAAAGACGTACACGTTGTGAACGACCAGGAAGACAACGCATGCAGAGTGTAGAAAAGGTCTCGATGCAGATCATATTTTTGAACTTGCATTTCTATCTTGTGAAAAGCAAACCCGCGTCCAAGGAAAAACACATCGCAAAAATTGTGCTGCTTTATTGAAGTAAAGTAACTATTTCAGTGCTCCTCAAGCGGCAGTAGTCGCAGCATTACAAGATTCAAGAGCAAGCAAAACATACCAAGAAATCGCGATGATTTCAAATTCTCGACCTTTAAGTTAAAAACTGCAAAACATAAAACACACCTTTAGAAGATGTAGCTCTTTGTGTGCATATAATTAATTTCTATCTTTCGCATGCATCGCTATGAGAAAGTGAGGTTATAATACCCCCCGAAGCCGCTAAATACCACTCTTCCGAAATTTTACAAGTGCCTCTGAAGAAGGTAGTCAGCAAAAATTGTCTAGAGCACCTTTACAAAAATTCATGAATAGGGCTGCGAAGCCTGTGTATAAACAGTTCAAATTCATTGCACTTTTCTCGTCCGGACATTATTTCGAACAACAAATGTCTCTGTTTAGGTGTCGTGTGCGTAGTCCGTAAATTTAGCCCTGACATTCTTGCAAAGTTCAACAAATACTGAATTCTTGTTTACACAGAGACTGCATTTCGATGGAGGCGAGAAATAAAAGCTCTTTATTTGGAGATGTCAGCGGAGTCAACGAACCCTAGAAGGTCAAACGAATTCTTCGCGCTCAAATACGCTCCCCGTAGTAACAAGTACCCGGAGCTTAAGATCATTTACACCAAATACCGCAGAGAACATGCGGCGCACTTCCTCATACAAGTTCTGGATAATAACAATCCAAACGCACAATATAGACAAAAGACACATCCCAACCGAGGGCTCCGGAAAGATTGCAATAAACACAGAGTGTTTACTTCAAATACAACATGGTTTTTAAAAAATGAGATATTTTGCAAGGCACTCTGTATACTTGTTGACTCTGAAAACAAATTACTCTCACACCAGCGAACACAGGCACCACCCTATTCCTGACATTTACTAGAATAATCACGGAATCAACGTGAGCATACACGCAGAGAGGCGTCTAGAATTTTTCATGCTGACAGGTGATTGTATCGTATATATACAGCAAGGTGTTTAATACACGGCGACGGTATGCACTCATAAAAAGCTCACAGTTATATTTTCTATGCATGAGTGCCCAATCTTGACTATTCCAATAAAGTACAAATTGCTATGGCCTCAAATTTCATTCTCAGACATCAAACACACACCAGCAACACCCGTCGCCTTCTCAGGAAAATCTCTCTTCTTGGCGTTGATTTCGTGCTGCCTGTGTTCGCCTCTATCCTCTCTTCTGCTTTGTTTCCAATATTGAACCTATCATTAAGCTTGCGTTTGTTTGTTCCCCAAATTAAAAGAAATAAGAGCAAAACAAGTTTCATCAACATGACGTCCGGAAACATCCCAGGAGCACATTGCGCAGCCGCTACTTGTAGCGTTCAGCTCACGTTTTGGCAAGAATGAACGAGACACTTACCAGTGTGTCAAAACTAAAAGCACGATATCTTTCTCCGGTGATAATGATGACAGTGGTCTGGTTGTAAAAGAAAGCTCTAGAAACAATTCGCCATTCAGAGGACTTCAATGCTGCGCTTATGTGTTGAGGCAATAGCGTAAGGCCCCTTTCACATGCATGCGATTTTCGCCTGCGACACTGCAAATTCTGTCGGTCTGCAACATAGGAGGGCCGTCGGTCTAGTCGCAGACGGCTTGCGATAGAGTTCCGTCTGGTTGGTATTCAGTCAGAGTCGGTGTGTTCGCTCTGCGACTGACCAATGGGGAGCGCCGAGACGGCTTGCGACGGGTGGTCACGGAGGAACTGTTACCGCGGTGGAAGCAAAACTGTTTATTCTAATCAAAACATACGGAATAATGCCTTGCATCTAAAAATACGCTGTTAATAAAATCATCAACACATTCTTTGTGATGTTTCTGTCGCGTTTAATAATGTGTTGCCTATGCAAACATCAAGGAACATTGCCTGTAGCTCAGACCGAATTCATTGTGTCGGTGTCGCATGTGAAAGCAATGACCGAAAATCGCACGGCGGCCTCACCGAATACACCGGATATTTTCGGTCCAGTCCCAGCATGTGAAACGGGTCTAAGCCGTTTGATGCGTCAGTTGATGCTGATGCGAATGTTTAGAATTTTTTTACAAGATTATTTTAATAGGACGAAGATATATATAGACCGGTACTCAGCATCAAAAAACATATGCTTTCTATTCCGAGAGGTTTTCTTCCTTTGAACACATTTTTAGTTATTTTCAATTTTTTCAATTAATTATTTCGTCAATTACACACTCTATAACTTCTTACCGTCATCAAGCTCTGGTTTTCCTTTCTGAGCAGTCTTACACATAAACCTCCTTTTTCTGTTTTTTTATTTGTTTATTTATTCAATATTCAGTTAATTAGAATGATCCATTTATCTCGTCATCGCCTATTACACACCACTCAGTCATCAATCTCTAGAACCAAAAATTACCATCATACGATTTTTATTACAGAGCTCCGATTATTTCCGACACGCAGTGCCGACTACTAGTAAGCCGACGGCTTTTCGACCGAACGAGCTGTGTACACTATCGCGTAATTGTGGTACTACGGGCGGTACAACCGTAATAAGGGGCACAATTCCGCAATTAAAAAGGCTCACGTTCTTCTCATCACATTGCGGTTTTACATAGACGTGATATTGTGGGCATCAATGTTCAAAGGTTTTCTAAGAGGTTTCTGGTGTGGTCTAGTTGGTGCCTACTATCTACGACACAGATTGACACAGCGTAATGGAATGAGGACGAGAAGAAACACGAAACACAGGACGGGCGCTGTCCAGCGCCCTTCCTGTGTTTCGTGTTTCTTCTCGTCTTAGTTCCGTTGCGCTGTGTCAATCTGTGTTGTTCAAAGGCTTTAAAATACAATCAGAGCACCAATTTCTTCAAGCCACCATTTCTCACACAGCGCGACTAGCTATTTAGGTATTTTCAGTAAGAGAAGAAGCGAGCCAAATGAAGTAATACAATATCACCTGCTTTCCACCTATCATCAATGCCGAATGTTTTCGTTTTAATTTTGAAGTTGTGTGAGATTAGAGGACTCATGCTTAGGCAGCGTGTAAGTAAAACAATTTGTGGTCTGTCCCGCTTTCGTTAAAACAGCTACGCAATGGTATATTGACCACGAAAATGCTCAAGTTTCTCCTTAAACCGTAGTGTTGTTCGGAAAAACGCTTGCATGATGTCATGTTGTGTTAAAAGCCACACTTCTGGCGTTTTGGGCAACCTATTTTCGTGCTGGTTCAATGCCGTGAAGTAACACATTGATGGCTTTAAATTCGAGGGCTTTTATTTTTATTCAGAAAACCATACTAGTGCCATTACTAGAAAAGCTGATGGCGTGTATGTTTGCGCGTATGTACTCACCGATGATAAAGAGAATCCCAGCAAAGGCATGATAAATAGAGTTACGGCACCGACCGGCCTTATAACGCACACAGAAAGACAAGCACAGCCACTTCTGAGAATCCTATACACTTCGTTTCTCTCTATGTAAACACGACTGGTCCACCTGAACGTGGCATCAGTTTTGCTGACATTAGTACCAAAGTTTTCACTCAACTGTTGGTCGTACAGCGTTTCGAGTGGTACCGTGCGATTTCGCGTTGCATATACTGCAGCTTAAATAGGCTAGTCAGGCCAGAAGCAAGCTTGCAGGGATTCGAATCGACAACAAATGCACCTTTAATTGTATGCCTTACAAGGCTTTCCTATAAAAATTGTGATGCAACCACCCTGCGTATCTTCGCACAGCGTTCTGGGTGGTGTCATACGAGGGCGCGAGCGCCCGCGCGTGCGTGTGCGTGTATGTGTGTGCGTGTGCGCGCTCGCGCGCGTGCGCCTGTGAGTGCGTTTGGTCTGGTGCGCAAATAATACGTACACACATAAGCTCATAGAAGATAATTCTAAAGCATGTACAAACATTAGGCGTAAAAAAATGCATCCAGGGACAGTAATGGTTTCGCATTCCCCCACGAAAGCAGTAATAAATGTCACTGCGGAATTTTTTTTTTCAAGAGAGCAAGTGTTCCTGCTACTACCGCCCCATCTTAATAGCGTCATCATACGTCCTCTGCCCAGTTCTGCTCTGCGGAGTGCACAGACACTCCAGAAAGCCATTGCAGCTTTACTTGACTATTACTTTTGCGATTCAAATGGTAGCCAAAAAACCTCCTATCCCCCCACCCCTTCCTGCATGCTTCATACATTACATTCCTTCAGGCTCGTTACATTCGAAAATGATTTACGCTGTTGCTTATTATGGCAATACACCATTCCTCTTCCAACTTAAAAGTAGCGCTTTTCTTGCTTGTTTGGGCATAATTGTTCAGTAATTAAAGAAATAAATAATCATTTAGCCATTATTTGTATAAAATAAATTGCAGTTCTGATTTAAAAGCAGGTGAACATGAAAAAGTTAATCCTCACCACGCTGAAATTCATGTCTGTTCTCTCCAAGTACATAGAGTATACTGCATCCTACCATTTGAGTGTTCTCCCAAGCTTTCACGTAAGGCAAGCTGAGGCGCCTGTCACAGTGGCGTCTGCGCTTACGTACTCGTGAAAACGAAGTCAAAGAACAGTGATTTTAACTGTGCATGCTGTAGCTTGTGCCTCCTCTAGGATGTTATCTATGTGCAACCAGTTCTATGTTGCGCTTGACAGAGTCTACAGCCTGCAGGCTTGTTTGGGCAAAGACACCTGCGTTCCTTGAACACTGAATACTACTCATCATATGACGACCTCATGAGCTCCCATATACGATGTGCCTATTTCTTTTTTCTGTGCTTTTTTTTATTGTAAACGAGGAGGCCACGCTGCATCATCTCACGAATGTCTCTTGTAATGTCAATAAAATAAAATTATCGTTCTTCCAAGCCTGGCGCTATCTTCTTTTAAGGCAAATATTTAGTGTGCACAACTGGGTGCAAGCTTTTGGTGTTTAATTTTAGAGCGGGTGTTGGTTCAACGTCTCGAAACTCTGCTCGAGGCTTCACAGTCTGTGTAGTGGAGCGCTGCTGAATAAATGTGTTTCAGTCTATACAGAGCGCAGACGTTGTTCAGCATTTGCGCAGTCACGCATTTCACCACCATAGCGCAATTCGATACCACAAGCATGCGCTGAAAGGCGAAATCCCGCTGTAAGAACGAGGGAGGCGATCGCTTTTGTTATAATGTTCACTTCTTAACTGTTGTAGTTGTTGTTGCTACCCTCATACAGTGGCACATGCCACATATGGGGACTTGCCAAGAATAGGCTGGCACAGAGAGTTTTTCAGATTAATATTTTCTGGACTAAAATAAAACGAATGCTGAGGAAAGAACAAGTAAAGAAAAAGGAAAAGCGAAATGAAGCGGGAAATGCATAACGCACGCAGGGGATCTAGACTGATGTTTATAGCCGAGTGGTTATAAATGATAATGATAATTGTCAGAATAAAAATAATATTGAAAAAATATTCACCAAGGTAGTCGATTTGATTTCATTAAAAAAAATGGATTTCGGTAAAAACAGACTTGTGGCTGTACCCATGTATGGCGGCTCCAAACGAAAATATCACTGGGCTGCTCAAACTAACGCCAGGGAGTTGTAGTGGGTTCTCTAAAAATCATCTTCTCATCATAGTGTACCGGTGAGAAAACAAAAAAAATGGTCTATGGTTTCGTGCTCACCAAAGAATACAAAAGACGGTATCAAGCACCAACCCCGGCCTGTGCAAATAAAAATTTAAGGGTGGGATCCGGCCGCGGAGACTTGATAGAGATACCTCAAGCTGCCGTGAATGGCATGACTTTCTGCTGCACGAACACCTCAGGTGCAGGTAATCATCAGATCTTAAAAGAGATCCAGTTGTCATTCTTAAAAATTGGTCTTCGAAACCTTGCTGCTGTGATGTACGCTGTAGCCGGAACGATAGGTAGCACGGGGAGATTGAAGGACGCCTTTGCCAGACAGTCCGCAATTTCATTGGCTGTCACACTGCTATGACCTGGCACCCATATCAAGTGAACAAGGCTCAAGTGCGGAAAAAGTAATGAATCGAAGGTGTTTAAGGTTGGCGAATCCACAGCCGAAGCAAGAAATGAACACAAAGAAAGAGGGTCCCTAATGACAGCAACTGAAGGGAAAGCTGGCTCTAGTTTTCGAAAAGCAAGCATCGCCACCAGAAACTCCGCTTGGAAAATTAGGGTGTAGTCGGGAACCCGCACAGAAAAAGACCAATCTAGGAGCGGGCAATATATTCGCAATTCCCGCCCCTGCCTTTTCATCGCATTGGGAGGCGTCAGTAGCAATCGTTAAGCTAATAGGTAGTCTTTGTAAATGGTGTTCAAATATTTCATTTAAAATTTGGGGTGGTAAATGCTTAGCATTTTTTGGGAAAATGTCATCACAGACAACATCTACAGAGTACCCACTGTGTTTTGTCGGAAGAATGTTTTACAAAATAACATTTAAAGGATCATGCAAATTTTGCATCAAAACTACCTGCGGGGCATGAAATCTAGTCCAGTGGACTCCAAGAAAGGAAGTCGGCTGGCAAAAAAAAACAGACAAGGAGCGGTGTAAATCTGATTCATATATCTTTAGGTAAGTGTGAACAGTTAGGAATTCAAATCTAGACGATAAAGGATGAATACGGGCTTCAAGGCAAAACACGTTATTGGCCATAAATTTGGAGAGTCCAAGGCACAACCGCAACAAAGAAATCGTGCGTGAGCGGCTCAATGCCTTCATCTTCTTCTCCTGCTTGGTATTGTCATCAAAGGATTTTACTGATAAGACTGGATGTTCGGACGCGCTGGTATCTCACGAAGAAACTTTTTGCGCTTGTATACGCAGACGAATGTGAAGAAGAAAACACATGCGCTAAGTTTCAACTCGTATTTATTCATTGCGTGAACAGCTTTTTATGCAGGGTGGGTTCTAGAATATCTCAGAACTACCAGACGTGTTATCGCCCGCAAGTCACAATAAAACCAGGTTACAGTTGATTATTACCCTCCAGAAAAGCGAGCACTTTGTCTGAGAGCAAAATAGAACAAGCACTATCACAATTTTTCGATGTTTCTGGCTTCAACAATCTCGCGTGTAAGTTGCTTTTTCTTCCGGCTTACGACCTTGCATTATTTAAAAACGAATTTCCACCCGTCCGGCTGGCGCTGCAATCAGTGTTTGGTATGCTATTTTACGGATCTCTAGGATTGTGTTATGTTTCCTGGCTGTCATTTACAGACCGGCCATCTCTGGCGTACATAGCATTTACCGCATGGCAGAGGCAGGGAAAAAGCGACCACTTCTCCACCGACCAGCTGTTTCTTTTGGTGCGTTCCACCGTGCTGAAAAAGCGCCAAAGTGAACATGCGGACTGTGCAGCAGAGGTCGTGTCTTCCCTGCTTTTGTCATGCGGTAAATGCTATGTAGGCCAGAGATGGCCGGTCTGTAAATGACAGACCAGGAAACATAACATAATCCTGCGAGATCCGTAAAATACCATACCAAACACTGATTGAAGTGCGAGCTGGATTCGTGTCATCCTGTGTTTAAAGAATGCAAGCACATAAGCCGGGGAAAAGAGAAACTTACACGCGAGTTTGTTGAAGCCAGAAATATAAGAAAATTGCGTTAGTGCTCGTTTTATATCGCTCTAAGGGAAAGAGCTCAGCATTTCTCAAGAGTGATAACCAACGATAAGCGCATTGTTTTGTTGCGGCTTGCGGGCGATAATCGGACCGGTATTTTTGTGTTTTTCTTGCATCCACAGAGTATAAATGCGTTTCACGTAGTGAATAAACGCCAGTAAAAAGTGAACGCACGTGCGGTCTTCTTCATTTTGGTTTTTCCTCTGCATGCGCTAAACGTTTCGTCATTTTACCGATACCCGCCCCCAAAGGTCGCCATCGTCGACTTGGTTTGGAGTTTACTTGAAATATTTTCAATATTGGTAGATGTGCTTCGTAGAACGGCCCATGAGCTGTTTTTTTCCTGTTCGAAATAAGCACGCCCTCGCTGAGCCGTGTTTGTCTGGATACGTCCTATCGACGCGCCACATCTTCGAAAATATGCGATAACCTTCGCAGGCTAATAACATCATGCCACATTCCGCCGAGCTCCCGGTACGTGGCCAGTTCCGCACGGCAGCGCCCATTTCGCGCTGCTATTCTTCATGCCAATGAGCCCAACACATTATAGTGATTAGGCACTAGTTTGTTCTATGCATCTTAAACGCATAGACATATTCTTAAAGCCGTCGTGGAGCAGTGACCTTCCTCAGACTATATCCGCTGGTTTTAATGGAACTCGTTCGCTGGCTTTGTTGTAAACGTACGTTCGTCATGACTCCTTTCACTTCAATAAATTGTTTGCAGCTTTTCTTCAGTTACAGTGCGTTGGGCCATGATTTTTCGGATTTTAAGCTTTAATTAGACATTCATGATACATTCCCCACCACGTAGCACAATCTGCTATATTTTTACAGTGAATCTCAAGTTCGCTTAAATGATCTTGAACATTGCTACTGGTGATGATCCTCAGTTCCTTGCTAAAATTTTGTTCTGCTCTTTTAGAAATTCTTGATTTGCCAAAATGAGTTCCCAAACTTAGATGTAGTCATTTTTTTAACTGAGCAGATGTTATTTATTTTATTTGTTTATTACCTAAAAGACCCCGGATATGGGGTATTACATGAGGGTTTGGCATGACAGACTACAAGATGATGGCCTCAATCTTTTTCTTGAATTTGGTGGCGTTGGTAAGGTGTATGGCTTCTTGCGGCAGATCGTTCCAGTCCCGAGATGATTTGAGAAAAAAAGTTCGGAAATGAGATGCAGTTCTTGCAGGTGGAGGGTACACGGTTTGCTGTGGTGAATGCGGCTAGAGAGACGATGTGCTGCTGATATGATTGATGCTCCTAAAGATGAATGATAAAACTTATAAAACAAGCATAATCGAGATGTTTTTCTTCTTGTTTCAAGATTAGACAGAGGCTCTAGGTTTTACAGAAGACACACTAGTATATTATGAATAAAAAAAATAAAGGTATAGCGCGATCTTGTATTTTTATAGCGTTCGTGAGAGGTTTGACTGATGAGGGTTCCATACTGCTGAAGCGAATTCTAATCTAGGTCGGAAGAAAGTTTGGTAAGCTAATAATATAATAGAAGCGGTAGCAAAACGAAGATTTCGACGTAGGAAGCCAAATGTGCGGTTTGCGTCATTAGCGATGTTCGTTATATGTGAAAACCATGTTAGGGTATGAGTTAAAGTAATGCCTAAATACTTACAGGTAAGAACGAAACACACTTCAGAACCGAAAAGAACATATTTAGAGGGAATGTGGGATTGCCTCAGATGGAAAGAAATCATACATGTTTTAGCAATATTAAGAGACATTAACCAATGCTTGCACCAGGTTTCAATTCGGGTTAAATATTGTGGTGTCGGTGTCAGTGCTTGTAGAAATCGGGCGGTATATTACGCAATCATCTGCAAATGGCCTGATGTTAGAGGTAACGTTGGAAGGGAGATTGTTAATGTAAATGAGAAAAAGCAAGGGTCCGAGCACTGTGACTTGACGAACACATCAAATAACCAGAGAACGAGGGGACGACGATTTGTTAGCCTAGACGAATTGCTCTCTATTAATCAAAAAATTTTGAAGCCAGTTCGTCACTAAGTGATTAAGGTTTATACGCAAGATTTTTAGTAGTAATCGTTTGTGCGGTACTTTATCGAAGGCTTTTTCAAAGTCAAAGAACAGCGCGTCAAGAGTAATATTTAAGTCAAGATGCGAACTAAGGTCATTGATGAAAAGGGCTAGTTGGGAATCACAGGAAAGTCTTTTTAAGAAACCATGTTGGTTAGGTGAGAAAAGTTGACTGAGACTAGAAATTTAATGACGTGAGAATAAATAACATGTTCCATTAGTTTTTAACAAATGCTTGTGAGGGAATAGGGCGGCACTTTTTACATGAAAAAGATTAACCTCTTTTTGGGACTGGGACGATCTTACCTATTTTCCAGTCTTGTTGCAGCACACCAGATGACAGAGATTGTTGAACAAGGTAGCATAAGACGACAATAACAATGTTCTTAATATTTTTAGGACTTTAGAGTTTAACCCATCAATACCAGATGACGATGAAACTTTTAATGATTTGATTAGTTTTATAATTCGACTAGTGTCGAACAGAATGTCTGCCATAAGAGGATGATTAAATGCAGGGAAGTATGTTAATTGGCCTTCAGGTTCTTTAGTAAAAACTGAGCAAAAAAAAGGAGTTAAGAGTGCTACACACTTCATGTTCCGGTATAAGAAAGTTGCCATCGTTGTGTAATGTTAGAGGTGTGTGGCGTGTAGGGTCAATAGTTTTCGAAAACTTGTTAGGATTGGTGTGTAGCATAGACGGTAACACTGAAGAAAAAAAAAGGAACGTCTGTTTGGCTTGCTAAAGACTGGAATATTTTTTCTGCAGACATACCTTTTCCACACGCAAGCACTATTCAGGCGTTTTGCGGTTCGAAAAAGTATTTTCTTGTTGTTGTTGAGGCGCTTCAGTTGGTTATTAAACCACGGTGACGATTATTTTTGGGTGATGCTAATAGTAGGGTTGTGCTTATCAATCAGTTGGTGCATTTTGTGTTTGAAGAGAGACCAGTTAGTTTCAATAGACCGGCTTGAGAAGTCAAGGACCAGAAAAGCCCAAACGTCGGACAGTTCTGCTTTCGCGGCTATGTAGTTCCCCTTGTCACATAAGGTTAGTGTCTTTTTTGCTTTTTCAGGCATGGCAGTTTGTAGGAAAATGTGTTTAGTGTTACGGAGTGGTCACTAAGCCCAATTAAATGAAGCGGCGGTGAAACGTTATCTAGATGGGGAGTGAAAAAAAGATCAAGAATATTAGAAGAATGATCAGTTTGCCTGGTAGGGTTAGATACGAGCTGAGACAAGCCAAAGGTTAGGCACGTGTTAAAAAAGTAACTTTCGATGTTATCTTTTGATGCAATAGCAGAGAGGTCGGACCAGGTAATATCAGGAAAATTAAAGTCACCATAAAGAACAATGAGAATGTGCTGATGTGACGTATATGGCGTGTAGTGGTTCGAGGAAGCGAGCCACAAAGGAATCTGTTAGATCAGGTGGTCGATAGCAAACGCCGATGATAATTGGAGGGAACGAAGCCTGGCATTGAATGGAAAGCAGTTCTAGAGGGGATGCAAGGTTAACCTAGGAACAAAGACATGAGTGATGAGCACCGATTAGTATGCCTCCTCCTCGCCTATTTATCCTGTCACGTCGAAAGAAATTGAAATCTGGAAACACGGAAAGTATCTCTTAGTCTCCTATGGAAGAATTTAGCCATTTTTTGCTTAGTGCAATTATGTTGCTCTCCGTCGTGCATACAAGACTTTCGAGGGTGTCAAGCTTAGGTGGAAAGCTGCAGATGTTAGTGAAAAGGATGGTCAAGGCGCGGAGCTTAGACTTTTGGGTAGGGTCTTTGAGTAGCAATGGAGTGCGGGGGACGACTTTGTTTGTAACATGGTCTTAAGTGTACGTAGTGGTACCGATTGTGAGCTTATTATACCGAGCTTGTATTTTTTGGTTTGCGATTTTCCAAATGCAAGCAGCTGCTTCCTCGCAAAGAGAGTAGTTTTAGATTAGTCCTCAGAAACACTATAGCCACGGTCCTTTAGTTTGCTAGCACAGGAAAGAATTTTTCTTTTGTTTTATAGTGAGCAAAATGAACAATAATCGGTCTGTTTTTGTTAGTATAAAACTTTCCCAGCCTGTGAGCTCTTTCATTATCTGTTGGGTTGATTGTGACGTCTAGTTTTTCTTTGCATACCATAGTGACAACTTTTCACATTCAGCCCTGGTTTCTGGGTTAGTGTCCTTTAAGCCAAAAAATAATAAATTAGATCGGCGTTCCCTGTCTTCTGATTCGGACAGCTTAGAATAATGTTTGATATTTCACCCGCATTCTGATCCTCAAGCTCCCGAACTTCGCTTATATCATCCTTTATGGCACCAAATGATGCGCAATATTCCTCAATTTTCGTTAGTCTGCTTCCTATTTCACCTAGCGCTTCGTCATTTTGAGTCAACGTGCTGCGAATTTTCTTCATTTCGGCCAGCAAAGATGCTTGTCAGATCAAAGTTCATTCAAAGCTTCCATTATGTCGGAAGAATCTTGCGGAGCAGCACCGCGGGTGTTGGGACCGGGGTTTACCTCAACATCACCAGCCAAAGTCAGCAGTTGACGGATGACACCGAGGCATTCAAAGGCAGTCGCGACACAACACTGAGGGCTCGGCAGCACTAGCAATGCAGCATAACGGGTGCGCCGAGCAAATAATGTCCTTCGTAGTTTACCTGCACGACAACGAGGCGACGCAGGTAAGCGTACGTGGACGTCGTTGCAGTGCTGCCGAGCCCATTAAGCGCGGTGGGCGTTGGTGCTGTCCGTAAGTAGTGTGGACGCTCTGGGGACGTAGACATGCTGGTTATCATCGTTGGGGGAAAGTGGTTGGGTAGAGTGGCACATGCGCTGTACTCGGACAGGAACCAAAGCTGGCGTTTGGGAAGTATTCCAAGGTAGGCCTGCTTGAGGGAGGGCGTAGATGGCATTAGGTCGATTGGAGCGATCCGGCCGACTGAGGTCCGGCCGGCATGCAGAACCAGGTGTCTGTGCTCCATGGATGAGATGGCGATGGTACCGGCTGAAGGGTGTTTCCGACGGCCCAGCTCGCGTCAGCACAAGCACCAGCCTGCGTACTGAAAGGCACGAGCGCAAACGCCAGCACCTGCACGACAAAGAGGCGAAGCAGGTGAGCGTACGTGGACATCGTTGCAGTGCTGCCGAGCCCATTCCGCCGAGCCCGTTCCTCTTGTGACTTGTTCTCAGCATTCTGTTGCGTTGAAAACGCCTGTAAAATATGTGCTACTCACTTGTAAATGAAAGGTTTTTGTAACGTGTTCAGCTGGCAATAGCGGAATTGTATGAGTCGTTGGCCTGGCATTGTGTCGTTTAGAAGCGACACTTTAGGGAATAGCACGTTCGAGCGCCTGGCAGCTTCGAATAATCCAGTACTTCGTCGGCAGTTTTATGAGGGTTTCTAACACCTTGGAGTAATTTATTTTATTTATTTATTTAGTAATACTGCAGGCCAATATTTGGCCCAAGCAGGAGGGGCATATCACTAACAAGAAAACACAGAAAACCGTATACAATGCAACATGAAATGAACATAATGCACTAAAAGAAGCACAAATGATAACGTCAACATCGCTAACTTGCACAAAAATGATTTTGCAATGCAGCCATGAAGTCGTTAGACCGAAATACACTAATGGGAAGTGAATTCCAATCGTTCACCGTTCGAGGGAAAAAACTGTACTTGTAAGCGTTTGTTTTCGCGAAGATTGGTGCAAGCAAATACTCATGACTGTGTCGTGTTCTCCTCGTAGAAGGCCGACATACGGAAGCTGGTAGCGTCATATTATTTTTTCAAGAAAGAGTGTTATGTAGTAGTACAAGACGATTAATTTTTCTGCGTATTTCGAGTCTCTGTATACTATTTTGTAACATTATTGAGGACGGCGAATCCTTGCTGGCATATTTCCCGTAAATAAATCTCACTGCTTTTCTCTGTACTCGCTCAAGTTCTTATGTGTCTTTCATGGTATGCGGGTCCCAGAGTTCGGAAGCATATTCTAACTTTTATCTCACTATTGCATTGTAGGCTAACATTTTAGTCCTTACAGGCGCGTTTTTAAGCTTTCTTTTTATGAACCACAACTTTTTAAGCGCAGCTGAGCAAACATCCGAGATATGAGTTGACAATGTAAGCTTATTGTTGAGGGTAACGCCAAGGTATTTGTATTTGTCGACTTTGAGGACAGTTCTATTTCCAAGTTGGTACGGAAAAATGCTAGCAGATTTTTTTCTTGTTACGCGTAAAAGTACAGTTTTTTCCGCATTGAGCTTCATTCCCCAATTGGAACACCAGTCAGTGATTTCAGCAAGAACCTGACCGCGGCGGCTGTGTTTTTATGGAGGAAAAACGCTAAGGCGCCCGTGTGCTGTGCGATGTCAGTGCACGTTAAAGATCCCCAGGTGGTCGAAATTATTCCGGAGCCCTCCACTACGGACCTATTTGTTCCTCTCTTCTTTCACTCCCTCCTTTATCTCTTCCCTTACGGCGCGGTTCAGGTGTCCAACGATATATGAGACAGATACTGCGCCATTTCCTTTCCACCAAAAACCAATTATTATTATTATTAAGGCATCTTTGCAACACATAATGATCATCATAGGACACAATTTCCTTGAAGATAACACAATCATCCGCGTATAAACGAATGGACACATTACCAGGAATAACATCAATCAAGTCATTAACATAAATTAAACATAACAATGGTCCTAGCACACTGCCCTGAGGGACTCCTGAGGTGACCTGACGAGTACTGGAAATACAATTCCTAATATCAACAAACTGTTCTCTGTTTTTGAGATAAGCACATATCCACTGTATGATACCAAATGGGAGTCCAATTTTATCTAATTTATGTAATAGCTTTGCATGGGGAACTTTATCAAAAGCTTTGCTGAAGTCCAGAAAGAGCACATCTATTTGTCAGATAAATCAAGTATGCGGGATAGCTCATGTACGGTTGTTACGAGTTGAGCTACAGTGGAGAGTCCTTTCCTGAAACCATGCTGAAAAGGTGATAGTATGCTATGATGTTTCAAAAACTCTTGTATAAAACCAGCGACAATATGTTCCAATAGCTTACAACACGAGCTAGTAATAGATATAGGACGGTAATTTGAAACAGTTTGGCGGTCTCCTTTCTTGTGTACCGGCACAACACGTGCTTTACTCCACACTGATGGTATTGCACCTAAGTTTAAGGATAACTGAAAAAGATTAGAAATGAATTCAGATAATTGCTCAGAATATCGCCTCAAGAAAGCATTAGGAATGTTATCGGGCCCAGCTGACTTCTTAGTATTTATATTTAGAAGCAATGCCAGGACACCTTCGCGACTGATTAAAATATTATCTACCGATGGGCTACTTGTACTGGAAAGTTTACACTGATCACATTCTGTAAACACACTTTGAAAATATACATTGAAGTATTCAGCAATGCAGTGCGCATCCTCTATTTCAATTCCGTTGACGTTAATGCTTTGTTTCTGTTGTTTTCTCTGGCTTAGATGCAGCCAGAACTTTTTAGGATCGCTAGAAATAAATTCTTCAAGATTCAAGCTGTAGAACTCATCTATAGACGAATTTACCTTTCATAGTAAGTCTTGTTTCAGCTGCGTAATCTGCGGGGTTGTCGCTTTGTTCCTCTTTCTCAGCCTTTTTATTTTACGCTTGGTCTGAATAATATATATGGACGTGCATGTGGACGTGCCTGACAAGTAATTCAAAGAAACTCCCTTGTTTGGATGCAAGATCGGAAGCTTATTCTTCAGTGCTCTGTGCTGCAAGCGCCCTTTTTGTCATGCTACACTCTGTTCGTCCATCAAAACATATTGTGTATGCAACGCGAAACCGTCCGTTGCTCGCTTTGCTTCTTCCATGTCTCCATTTCGAAAGTTTTCCTCGACTATTGTTACCAAGTAAGCTTCAGCGTTATTTAATTCAAGAGCTAATAAAGGCCCTGTCGACTGGTGTTTCCTCCTTTCCTAAGAGACTGAAAACTCATGCGTTGTTACGCAAGGTGTTCATGTACGAAGTTTCTGTGTCCTCTAGCAGGAATCACTGTTGCAGTTTCTCTATCCTCAGATCCTTCCTTTTCGCCGCGTTCTTTGCTGGGGTATTCATGTTCCTATACCCTTTGTGTTAACCAGCATGGTTCTTGCGACCAGACATTTTAAGTAATTAATTTCTTGGCGCTGATTCCACGTACCAGTAAACCTGCTGAAATAACTTCTTGAACGAAAGCCATTTCCATCTGTCGTCTTGCTTTTAGAGCAAATTTTCTTTCCGAGTTCTTGCTTGTTATCCCGCGCAAAACAATCAGAGTCAATCATATATGAAACACATTGCACATCGCCAGCATAGTCTCTTCGAATATAGTGAGTTAGTCATGCTACCAGAATTCCTGCTCCCGGTCGCCGCGGTGGCTCAGTGGTTATGTTGATTGGCTTCTGATTCGAAAGACGCAGGTGTGATACAGGTCGCGGCCTTTTCTATTCGGCGGAGACAAAAAGGCTAGAGGCTCTTGTAGGGTGGCTAGAATGGGGGGGTGTGAAAACCGCGGCGCCGCCACGATTGACTAGCGACGGGGAATATGGCGCTTGCGTCGGAGGCGCCGTCAGCCTGGGCAGTCGTCTCGCAGGCCACGGCGCCGCTCAAAGTACCGCGTTCGCTAGCTGTTTAGTGCTGTTTTGTTTCCTTTGCGTTTTTTAGTAATTCTTCAACGTTGGTGGCATGGGCAGCTGTCGCTACCCCTTGACAAGCTCTGAAAGATCATGTCAACACCGAAGAAGAAATGCAATGGTGGTGTTTTGTGCAGGGACTCTAGAACTTTTGTTGAGTTGAGGGCCAAGATTTCGAGCTTATTTTGTTATTTATTTATTTATTTACTGCTCATTTACGTAATAAATTTTATATTATTATTTTTTCTTCAATGTTCAAATGTTGATGCAAACTGTCACGATGAGGGGACGACACTCCAGCAGTCAGGAAGACAACGAAAAGGCTTCCAAAAGAACTTGTTTAAGGGGCTGACTCGCGCCTACTAAAACTGAATGACTCGGCGGCGGCGACAGCCACAAACGTGCTCGGCGGTCATTGAAATTAATGGTTGCAGTTCTCGGCCGCGCTCAATTTGAATGCAAAGGTGGTTAAAGGGGCTAGTTGGTAGTTCATACTTGGAAAAAAAAGACAGCGCACCTTATGACCCGGACAGAGGAAGATATAACGACACAGCGCTAACTTCAACTAGTTGAAGTCAGCGTTGTGTCATTATACCTTCCTCTGCCCTTGTTGTAAGGTGGGCTGTTTTTTTTTTCCAGATCTTAATTTAAAGCTGGCAAGGAATCCTGTGGATAAAGAACCAAAAGCAAATACAACAATCTGGAAAAATGTAAAAGCATTTGCACGTGGCCACGATCAATGGAGCTAAGTCTGGTTGCATCTCGCATTACAAAAGAAAATGATAAAGCCGCAGGCCGGCGGTTTTGACTGCGAACGAAAAAACAGTGCATGCAAAGATTCGCGGCAACATAAAAAGAAACAAAATGGGAACCTGTACGCAGGAGGAGTGATCAATTGCAATAAAAAGTTCGCGCATAGTTTTTTTAATTCCGCTAATCATGATTATGTACACGAGTCAAAAAGTCGACTTCTGTTGGGATATCACTGGTATACGAAATGCTTTACATCTGGCTACGAAGAAAAGTGGCTCAGTGCCCCTGTGATTTCCATTAAAGGAGTACTAGAACTGAAATGTTTCAATTGTCAGAACTCCGATTCAGGTGCAAGTAGTCGGAGACATTGGGGAGGGGGGGGGGGGGGAAGAGGGGGAAGGGAGGCGCTGCCCGCTCTGGAAAAATGTCGGGGGGGGGGGATTCTTTGTTCCGGGGTCCTTGGTTTGGTGCCAGGTGACGATGCCGTCTACATCTTCCGTGCGCCTGCCTGCAAAGATGAATTTGAAAAGTGGGCACGTGATATTCCAAGGGCCGACAAGCCGCTGCCAGAGAATTCTGCGGTTTGCGAAAGGTACTTCGACGCAAGGTACGTGTTTAAGCTTCTCTCAAAAGTTGAGGTTTTAATAACCCGATGCGACGAACAGGCCATGAGGGTAGCAGTAGTAGAGTGTTTCGGATTAATTCGGAGGATCTAAGGTTTTTTAACGTGCACTTACATCGCACAGAACACGGGTGCATTTTGCGTTTCACCACCTTTGAAATGTGGCCGGAATGGAACACAGGCACTCCCTACCGCGGCGAGTAGGGGCTCTAAGGTTCTAATAAACTTGTGTTCAGCCACCATGTTTTGTACTTTCTAATCTTTTTAACGACTGTACGTATTGCACCAAACTATTCCCCCCATTAAAGTACTATCACAAACACAAATATGTCACAAATGAGCGGTCAAATTGTTCAAGGTCTTTCCAGCGCGCTGAGCTTTCCACAGTAATTCCTATGGCGAACTGTACTTTCGGCAACGCATGAGTGCGCCAACCTCGGCAATAGGTGACCACGTTAAGTTCACTAGAGATGAGCGTTGAAGGTCAAGCCTCTCGCTGTATACGGTCGGTGCTGGCAGTTTCTCATGAGAGTAGTGAAGCACAAAATAAATTATCTTAGCTTCTACATTGCTGAAAAAAGATACCTTTCAGCATCTAAAGCATTCAAGTGGATAAAAATACACGCGACGAAATCATTTCGCCGGGCCGGAGCAATGCAGACGCCGCGAGAAACGACGGCGCCCCCGACGGCAGCGCCGACGCGCGGCAGGAACGGGTATTGGGGCAAGCATCCGGAAGCCGGTCTTCACTTCTCCCCATTATAGCCACCCTAACCCATGAACAGTGCGATGTCATTGCACGTTAAAGAACCCAAGGTCGTTGAAATTTGATGGAGCCCTCCATTACGGCCTCCCTCATAGCCTGAGTCGATGTGGGACGTTACACTCTATGAACTAAACTAAAAGTACTGCCATTACTGTTGCTATTAGTTTTTAATATTTGTGTTTATCTTCATAAGACATTATGACGTACGGAGCTGTAATGCGCTTGCGCACTTACATCGGCGAACACATGCGGATTCAATTTTCCAAGACCTCTTTCGTCCATGTAACAGCATGGTGTTTTCAGAGCGTGCAACTATAGAGATTCTCAGAGCTTCTTACAGCCATTCGGGCCATATTGCCCCTCACTTCAGATTGGAGAATGTCGTACCAATATGACTTCAGTTTCCACAGCCGCTTTAAACCAATTTTCTCTCGAATGGTACTTGGTCAAATCAATCCAAATGGGTCGAAATTCATTTTCATCAGTTGAACCAGTAACCTCTTTAAGTTGCTATGATGTACCGCTGTTACCCCATTTGCTCACCGCGGATGATAATTTGTCTTCGTAGTGTTTTAATACAATCCAAACCAGGCTTTATCAGGTGTTCGTGTGTTTTTCTTCTCTGTTTCTTTCTCATCGATTATTTTGCCCGATATTGTTCCTTTGACGTGCGGTTCTTTATCTCCTTGATGCTAGCCTAAACACTTGTGTAGCCTTTTTGTACAGCTTAAGAGCTTCGTAAGCGCTAGATACTCCAAGAAGCGCATCATCCACGTAGATTCCTTTCTTGAACTTCATCGTGGTATCTAGAAATTCCCTCCGCATCGCGTTCAGGTGGTGTTTCATGGTAGTCGCTGGAAGAAATGTGCTTGGCGCCTTGCCAAATGTCAGTCGCGTCATCCGCTAAGTTTGAGTCTTGTCCGTCAGCTGGTCACTTTCATCATGTTTCCACCCGAAAAACCTTAGCGAGGTCTACAAAAATGCTTTCCCTAAGTCTCCAATTAAAGCTGCCTGCTCCTTTTTAAAATTCAAGAGTAGCACAAATATGTTCTTACTGAAATTTGGTCCTGCATGTAGGTTATGTTCCAGGGATGTTCTATGGGTTACACTTGAAGACGCATCGACTGCAACATGGACCTTGGTGGTTTCTCAGTCTTCGTGTATAACTTCGTGACGCGGCAAGTAGTCGCAAATACTTGACTTTTATTGCACGCTCTCACGCTGTTTAAGCGGCGTGAGCATTGCCTTGAGTTTGTGATGTTAGAAAGTGTGCCTTTTTATGTATTTTTTCATCTGCCTCCTCTCATCATCATCACCTCCTATCGTGACCCTCTTTTTTTCTCCTCTTCTCGTTCCCCAGTGCAGAGTAGCAGGCCAGATACCTTTCAGGCCAACCTCTCTGCCTTTCAAGTCAATAAACCCTCTCTCTCTTGACTTTTATCTCTTACTCTCTGGAACTTTCTCTGCAACTCCGATCTGAATATACTCACATCTAGATTAGCTGCATCGTCGCCTATTTTCCGGACATTTATGCATTTCCTTTATAAGCAGTCATAACCGCCTTTTGAGCTTCTTGATTTATATCGATCGACACTGGCACTCTCATTTGACGGCAAACTAATTGTATTCGGATTTTCTGCTTCGCGATTGTTTGCTTCAAACGGCCCACCCGAACCATTGGCCCCTGGTCCTTCTGGTTTCGCTGGGCCGTTTGTAGCAATGAATTGAGAGCATTTGTGGTACATTATACAGTTGTAAACTGAAACACATACACAAAAAGTGAAATCACTAAGGAAGCAGTAAGTAAACTGCACAACGTAAAAGCCGACTATCGCTCACAGTCTCCTGGGCATATTTAATCCTTCGCCGCCAAAAAATACAAACATAGGGAGAACACCCATTAAGCGCCATCCTCTCCTTCCACAGCGGACAGCCATGCAAGCTGCAATCATCCTGCATTCTTTATAAAGAAGAATGGTCCTTCGGGATTCCTCCTACAATGCATTGGGACCGCAACCCAGCTGACCAACTTGTGAGATAGCGGTGTGCTTGCACCGCGCTAACTATTCGGACAGTCACCCTTTAAGGTACTCGTCACCGTCGTCTGGGCCGCTCGCACCGTCACCTCGCAGCTACGGAGGGACATTGCAAGGAAGGTCGCTTAGCCCGCTTATGTAAAACCTAAATTCTGCTACCTTATTCATCTTAGTTATTTCAATTTCTGTGAGCCTCCGCGGTGGCTCAGTGGTTATGGCGCTCCACTGCTAGCCTTAGAACTTTGAAGTTCAGAAAATGTGTAACGAAGGTCGTTTATAGCATCCCTCTTGCGTGTAGAAAAGTGTACATTGGCCAAACAGGGCCTTGTTTTAATGAAAGAGCGCTAGAACACTTCAATCTTGTAAAAGACGGTATCAGTGGCCATCTTGCCGTACACTGCCGGTCGTGCAAATGCAAACCTATGTTTAAGAAGGCGCAGTTTCTGGGTCACGCCAAGGACAAGCTTCAGCGTGAAATTATCGAAGACTTTTTTATTAGGAAAGCCGGTGACAACTGCGTCAGCACGCCTTCACTGTCATTGCTGGAGAATGAAATGGCTCTTTTGGATGATTGTGATTAGGTTACACCTCTTGATAACTGAATGCAATTAAACGTCGAGCTTTTTCAAATAAAATCAGTTGGAAGTGCGGCACAGTCCTGTCTTGTTTGTTCCTTGTCTTCTGTGTGCGTTTTATTCATGCTGCGAAACATGTCTCTATTATGAACTGCATTTCAATGGAGGCGAAATTCTACAGGCGTGTCTACCGTGCGATGTCAGTGCACGTTAGAAAACCTAAGATGGTCCAAATTTTCCTGAGCCCTCCGCTACATCGTCTCATGGCCTGAGTCGCTTTGGGACGTTAAACCTTCATAAACCCTCATGCTCTGTCACGTGTCACCGCATTTTTAGGCAAGACCCAAAATGTCTGACTGGAAAATGGTTCGATGTGAAGCGCAAGCAATAGGTGAGAGGGAATGCGGTGCGTGTTGCATTGCACAACACTGATAGTTGCTAAATGCTGCTGTGCGCGAATGAAACATCTCAATCACTTGACCGCCAGTGCAAAGTGGATGGTTCTATGTAATCACATGAAGCCCAAGAACTAACAACTAGACCGCTTAATAATATTACCGCTTTATTGATTTCGACATACGTTTTGGTGATGCACAAGGATATTAGAGTGCGCCCAATCACAAACGCAAGAGCAGATTTTCGGAAGGCCTAGCTCGTTAGCTACTCAAAGCAAAAAAATAATGCGAAGATAAGAAATCTAAATGTGAGTGCCACCGACATCAAGACTAAATGTCAAACGCTTCGACCGAGCTCTCCGTTGCCGCCATCTAAAAACCAAGATGGGCAATTTTTCAAGACCTTACAGCACATGCCTCTGCAATCAAAACAAATGAATAATAGCAAACAACGTTTACAGTATACCACTTTATTCATCATACCATATTGCTCATACCAGATTTCTAGAAGAATGATTGTAAACTTTGGAAGTTGGTTGAATGCGACAATTTTTCACACCATTGTACCGAATTTTCTGCGGTTGTCACTTCGCCATCGAGTTTCTTAACGGAGTGGTAACCACGGGAAATTAATATATTGCCCGGAGTATTTTTAATCTTGTAAGTTTGTAAAATTAGCAATCTGTTGAAGACGCCGACTATTTATGCAAAATACAGCTGGTTTCCTTGAAGTTCAGTGAAAACCGTGTTACTATATTGTTGCAATTAGGCTTCGGTAATAATGAAGTTTTTTTATATCAACTTTTTTTGGTCCGTTTTTGTAGTACGATGCGACGCCGTTACTCCTCCTGTTGAGAGAAGTAATTTCAGGTTTTTGCTGCGCCACAATACGCATACATTTAATCGGCGTGGTTACGGCAAGTGTCACAGAAAGTTAAAGAGAACGCAGCCTAAAAGATAGGAATTTGTTTTTCGTGACTTACGACGCTTCAAAGAACGAAAACCTTTTTCTTTATAAATTCATCTTTGCCTGGTAACAGGCCTATGTTAGAAAGACATCTCATGCACCTTGCAATCCGACACAGTTCATTACCTTGTATCTGTTGCGCCTACTGCCCTGGGCAGGACTTGTGACCACGACGTGCAGCCGATGTGATTTAGTACGAGGTTTCTATGCACGGTAATGTAAAACGTAGTCAGGAAGTAAAATTTACTGAAGTGGAAAAAAATGTTCGAATTTTTCTTCTTGTTGTTTATGTATTGTGTTTAGAAGATGTGAAATATTAAGGACAGCACCCTTGGCTTGCTGGTTTAGGCATAAAGCCACGTGTGACCGTAGTTTCATTTAGATTGATAAATACTTATCCGGTCTTCGCACATATCTATGTAAGTTGGATATGTGCATGATACATCCAACTGCAGCTGCAGTTTTTTCGCAGTGAGGTTATTTTTTCTGTGTGCGTGGGCTTAGAAGCTCCCATGGAGATGCTGTCTTGACCTGGATGCTATTGCCTCACATTTTGCCAAAACTCGTCCTGCCGCTAAGATCAGTACTCTGTGGCGAAACACTGGTCCCTTTGCTTCTACAAAGGAACAAGAGCAGAAAGTAAAGATTTGTGTTACCCTTCGAAACGGAAGCGCCCTGTTTCAAGAGGCACATCGATTACGCGGCATTTAGGCGGTATTACTTTGGCCACCATCACTCTCCGAAGGTCCGTTGCCTTTGTTTCCGTGCGCCGTGAGTGCTCGCGATAATCGACAAAAAGTGCACCTAAACCCGCTGCACTGCTGATCCCGACTGTTTGCATCTGAATGTTAACCGTACGCACTCTAGCAGGGTACTACTAAAAAACTATCGGCCAACGGAATGCACATAACAGAAAATTTACAACATAGTGCCTCTAAACTTTATGCGTCAAGATAGATAGCGATGAGCAGGATGTTAGTTCCCATGAACAGTACATATTGGTATTTTTCTGCTCTCAGTATACAGCAGCGCTAGCCCAAAACCAAAAAAATGCCTTGGCCAACTAGCCTGGATAAGGTCGCCAACATTGCACCGTCCGCTGAAGGGAGACCTGGGATCCCCAGCTCCAATCTTTCGATGCAGCTGAATTGTGGCATACACTCGTGCTAAAGAATTGTGCATCACGTAATTTTAATAAGTGCCGCAAAAAACATGGACACAGAAAGAGGCACACGATGAGCAGCGCTGATGCTTGCCTCTCGCTGTGTCAGAGCTAATTCCTGCACTTCTGCAAATTATTAGACTCACTAACTTACCCGACTTGTCGATATTTTGCTTTTTTATGATAGCACCAATATCAACACTCCAGCGATATAAAGCTGCAGTTTTCAAGATGAAGTCAGAAATTTTGTTTCAATGATTAGCGATTAGGCGTTGCTTTGTGGAATTCAAGACACAACGCGAAAAAGCGTGGGTCCTTTTTATAGGTCATAGTTCAAACTTTAAAACAGTTTTCAAACACTTTAAAGTCACAAAAACTTTTTCATGCGCTGCAGTAAAACTCTCATACTGAAAAAAATCCGTCCGGCAATCCATTTGAAGGACCGGTAGTGAGGCGCAAAGTTGAGAGGAGACGAGGCGAAGAGAAAAAGTTGAAAACATAATACAAAGCGAAGGTGGGCTGCTACAGAAGAACCTGTTGTGAGTGGACAGAAGCGTGTCACGAGGTGATTCCTGGACTGCATCGGCCGAGTAAATCGGAGGTACAGCGTTTCACACGGTGACCGATAGACGTGGGCACGCCACACCCCCTCACGGTCTTAACTATCAGCGCCAGCAGCCGGGCTGTAATGCCGGAACGATGTTTCTAGCACAACCTCTGCCGCATCTATTGCATTAATTATCTGGTATTTCAATCGTTTACTTCGGCCTTTTTTTTATTATGACTGAAAGAAATGGCTAGTGGAAGTTATATACCAAATCTTTAAAATTTCTCAATTTGCTTTCAGAGAAAAGCCGCTGCAAGCGGCGAAGGAAATGCGGATGTCGCCAGGACCTATGTTATATTTCTGCTTAGTTTATATCACAAAGGCACTGTCTGGAGTTCGAACACGGCTCTCCTTATCTTAGGTCTCCTATTCTAAATCTCGGTGATAGCTCCACCTCCACCATTTTGCTGAGTCTGCATGCAAGATACGAGTGGAATGAAACAAATGTATTTAAGAAAATGTTCATAAAAATTTCTAGCATACTGTGCAGAAGAACCTTTTCTGCTTGATAATTTTTGCATGATTTATTGATGCACAACGTTAATAGCGTTAGCTTTGTATTGGAAAACATGTCAGCATCTATGCCGACTCGCGGCAACGAATACCACAAGAATTAAAACCCACGAGAGCTCTGATCGTCCTGGGGAGTTATAAGACCCTCTCAGGGCTACTTAAAAGCAAAGCCTAAAATTTATTCTTTCTATATTTTGTATATCTGTATTGCCTGCATGTATTATTGTTTCACTGCACCTGCAGATACGTAGAATAATCTTAAGATTAGCCCTCTAAATATGCTCAAACAAGGTATGAGAATTTGGACCTTGGAAACGTAACAACGGGTGATAGTTTTTCATGGATACCTTTATGTATAGCACAAAACATAATTGCTAATTTATGTAAAGTTTTGTTCGGCCTTCACAATAATTACTGAGGGGACATAGGAAGGGTTAGGTGAATTTCCTCGTTTTGTGCTGAGTTAGTACGCCGAGAGCTCTGTGCCGTTGAGGCACAAACTATATGCAGGTTATTCTTTTCTTTCCGGTTTTCTTTAAGCGCTCGCGTTCTGGAATACTGAGGGAGCTAGTCGAATGCGCTCCACCCTATCCTTATTCTTGTACTTACTTCACTATAGTGATGACGATCTGCGGTCGCTTCGTGCCCTAAATAGATGTAGTGCCTTATCACTTCCAGCACCTCGATACCAGTCTTGAACGGTTGTTGCCTTCAGAGCCTCCTGAACATTACTTTGATTTTCTGCATATTATTTTCAGCCCCAGCGTTCTATTCTGCCTAACTCATTGGTCATGCCTTGCAGTTCAAATTCCCTGGATAAGTCACCCAGGAGTTTATCAGAGAAAAGCTAATTATTAAACTACTCTGGTTTAGAGTCCAAATATCTGGATACCTCCTGTAAACAGGCGGTGAACAGCATTGGTATAATCACGTCTCCCGTTCTGGTACTCTTTCCTACAGGATATTATTTGTGAATTTATGGCCGTACAGCCATTTACGGCTGTACAGCCGTTATAGATATGGTTCAATATTTCTACATAAGGCTCTTCTACACCTTGACTCTGCAATGGCTGCCTGACTGCTGACGGTTTGACTGAGTTAAATTATTTAAGCTAGCCTCTTTCGTCCGGTTTTGGGACGATTCCTGCATGACACCGATATTTCGGCTTACTGAAATTGTGTCTCTTCACTTCTTGAAAGTATATAGACTGCAATCTCACATTCTGTGGAATTCTCTATTATTTTATTATTGACGTGACTCGGGCACTGTCAGGGATCTCTTCAAAAAAAAAACAGGCTTCTCAGAAGATTGAACACAGGATTTTGTTTTATTTGTTGCCCTTGGATATTACCTTAAGAAATAAGCCGTAAGCAATGGGCAGTAAATTGATCTCTGAATTTTAAGTGCGCTTGTATCTTATTCTAGACGCGCAAAAGAATACTGCCGTTTTATTTTATATTTCTTGTTTGCTTGAAATTATAAGAAATAGCGTAGCGTTTAAGTTCATAGTTTCCCAGCTCTTTATCACACGGCCAAAGAAGGGATATTTTACATCGGATGCGGCTAGTACAGTGTTACCCAACGTCTCCCGGTAGTTTGATGTTAACGTGACCGTGAAATAGTCCGAAGAGCATCTTCGCTGTCAAGGGCGGGCAAGAAATGAGAAGAAAGGGGGTGGCCGCCTGTTCTTAGTAGAATCTAAATTCTTAAGTCATGCGCGAACAAGGCTTATTAATCAGTTTACCATCAGTGCCAAACGAATAGTTCGATGTGATCGTATGAAGTCCAAGAAATATTATTATCTCTACAACCTCCTCACTGACCGGCACAGACGCTGTGGTGACCCACAAGCCTTGTGGGGAGCGCAAAATTCCAAAGTAGCCCAGAATCCTCGAAGTCTATGCCATTATCAACTCTAAGCGGAAGATAGTGCAAATATAAACAAATATTCTTGCCACATACGTCAAGACATGAATAACGCGTTGACTAAGTTGTCCGTACTGCCAATTAAACGTAAGACGGGTCCTGTCTCAAGCCCAGTTTGTACGCGCCGCCGCAGTCGGGACAAAATTATATTGGCAACCAACAATTAGGGTGTAAAATTTTATTACTCATACCTCATGATTTTTACAGGAACCATAGTAAACATGAAAAGGTGTTTGACCTGTACAAATGCCTTTAAACAATCTTTCGCATTTTGCGTTGACTGACACTTCACCATTCAATTCCTTAACGCGAAGTTCGCAAGTGTGTCGAAATAAGTTGAATGGGCTCTTTTCCGCTTGCTCTGAAAAATAAAGCGCAAAAATTTCACAGCTGTAATGTTAAAAGATTTTTAAATTTTAGCTAGTAGTTTATGCCTGTTAAGCTTCTCAAACCAGTAGTCAGCAGACGACAGTAATATTTAATTAGAAATAGTTGCTTTACTTACCTGTCTGAGAAACCCGTCTCAAAATTTCGAAGTAATTGGGCTTCGTTTCAACGAAACTTGTTATCTCCTCTTCTTTTGGCCTAGTTTGCTGCGTCACCTTTACTCCTCCTAGAGAGCGAAGAAAAAATATTAAGAGGTATTTGCCTCGCCATGATGAGTACACATGCCGGCGTGTGGTTCCAGAAACTCAAGAAAATTTAAACGAGCACGGAATTACGAACGCAACTTAAAAAGCAGCCTTTTTTTTAACTGCGACGCTTCAAACAAGGAAAAAGTTGGCCTTTATTTATTACATCCATCCCTGGTACTAGGCCTGCAAAAGTAAAAAACATTCCATGCACATTGCCTTGCAATGCAATTCCATAACTTGTATTTGTTGCGCCATCTGTCTCAAGGGCGACTAGTAGCCGCGACATGCAGCTGATGTCACTTAGTATCAATGTGCTGTGCAAGCTAATGAAGTAGGTGTTCAGGAATGCGTTATTGACGGGATTGATAATATCAGATTCGTTATTCTTTACTTCGTTGTGCCGTGTTTTAAAGATATTTTGCTTACCACTTGCGAAGAAATATAGGTGACATCCTTGGCGCGCTGCTTTATGGCGACAGTTACGTGTGACTGTATCTCAATGTAGATTTGGTGGGTGTATAGACACGAATTCTCTCTCTGCATGTTTTACGGAAGTTTTACAGAATGCATTCTTCTGTGGCGGCGATTTTTGGTTTTGTTCTCAGCGAGCCTAATACTTTTTTTCTGGCTCCAAGTTTGATGCAGCAGCTCTCCTCTACTGGAAGCGATCTCCTCGCAGATTACCAGAGATCATGCCAGCGCTAACATTTGTGTGCTTTGCTGAAACAGTTGCCTTTGCGCCTCTACAAACGAATAAGGGCAGAAAGTAACGACAAATATAACTCAGGGGAGTGGAAAAGGGAACGTTCTGTTTTTCGAGGCACATCGCAATCACTGCATATAGGTGCCAACGCCCTCCAGATGTCCATCATAATTGCTTTCATGCGCATGAGTACAAGAGATGATAGGCAAGAGTACACCTAAGTACGCTGCACGACTCGTGCAAAATGTTTACATATGACAGTCATATGACATATGACTGTCAAGCGCAGCAGGCTAGCGAGGTACTTTCAACTAGCGGATACTGGAAGACACTTAAAAGTAAGCTTAAAACATGACGCGTCTATCGTTTAGTGATATTAGGACTAGCAGCAGGTTATTGCTCATGCGTAAAACTCTGTGACGGTTGTCCAGGTTGGGTTATCAAGCGACGCTGCCCCAAAACAAGCAAAATGTCTTGGCTAGCTAACACTGGATAAGGTCTAGAACATTGCACCGTGCACTGAAAGACGATCCAGGCGCGCCAGCTCCAATTTTTAGAAGCAGCTTCACAGTGTCTGACGCTAGTGGCAAGCAAATTGTGCGTCGCCTTATTTTAGGAAGTGCTGCAGGAAACATGGATGAGCTCTTCTCCTTGTCGCTCTGTATCCGAGGTGATTCTGGGACATGTGAAAAGTGCGCGAAGCACCAATGTGCTCGATTCGCCAAAATTTCAAAAGATAATCTAAAGTAATATATTCAGTCAGACCATGAGATTAAATGGCCAGCGAGTGCGCGTTCCTTTGTGGAAATCGAGATCAGACGCAAAAAGGCGTGGGGTCTTTCTACGAGGCCGTATTTCGAATTTTGAAAGAGGCTGGCAAAACTTCTAACTTTGAGCAAACACTTTTTCATAGGTTGCCAGTAACGTCGTCATACTCAGCAAATCTTCCAGCAGTTCATCTGAAGCACCTGTTGACAGGTGCAAAGTTGAGAGGAGAAGGCGACAAAGAGGGAAAGTTGAAAAGAGAATATAAAAATAAGGTGGACTGCGAAAGGGGGCACCTGGGGCTGAGTGGGCTGCTGCGTATCACGAGGTTATTCCTGGATTGGATCGGGAGAGTGGACCGGCGGTACGGAATCTCACACGGTGACTGACGGAAAGGGCAACGCGACTCGCTCGCGCAGTCTCAACTTATCACCGCCATCAGGTGGGCCACAGTGTGGTAACAGTAATAATAATTCATTCTCTGGCGCATCAATTGCTGGATCATCTATATTTAGATCGTATATTCTTGCTTTTCGTTTTTACTGAATGGAGGAATGTTGAAATAAATTTATATAGGCGTAATTTAAAATTGCTCGATCAAGTTTCAGCTAAAAAGTCCCTGTGAGCGCTGAAGCCAATACGATTAGGGCCCGCCCCTCCTTTACATTTCTTCCCAATTCGTGTAATAAAGGTACGCGGTGGCATTTGAATTAAGGGGTCATTATCTTGGGTCCCTTATTGTAAAAAGCGATGATTTCTTGAACGCCACCATTTTTTGGAGCTGTCATACAAGACACGCGAGGGTTGAAAGAAGCGTTTATTTTCAATATAGAGTCTAAATGCACTGTTAGCATACAGCGCAAAGGAACTCTTCATGATTGATAATTTTTGCTTAAATTTTTCGGCATAACGTTAATAGCCAGCACATTCTTTTGGAAAACAAGTGCCACGAGCTGTGCCGTGGCGTCAGGAAGGATGCGAGTACAATTAAAACCCAAGATAATTCTCATGGTTCTGGGGCCTTATAAGGCCCTCTCAGTGCTATTTAAAAAAGAGAAACGTTATTCTGTCTATTTTTTGTTTATTAATTATGGTCTGAATCTTATACAGTGTCGCTAAAAGAAAATTGTGTCTGTATGTGCCTAGAACGGCTCTATGGGTTAACAATACAGATATACTAAAACCAGTTGTGTGAATTGCGTGTCGGTACGTTTTGAACTGGTTTTGAACTGTATGTAAGGTACGAATCATGAATGCATAAGTTATGAAAAGTTTTTTTTACCTTTGTGTTAATGGTTGAGGGGAATTGTAGGGGGGTGCTTTGAATTCCCGCGCTTTCTGTTGATTAACTACGTAGAGTGCTTTGTGCCTGTAGGGAAGAATCTAATGGCCCGTGTTTCACTTGTTTTGTCATTTTCATTGTGCGCTGGCGTTCTGGGTTTCTGAGAAAACCTGTAAAATGTGCTCTAAGTCATACTTATTTGTGTACTCATTTAAGTGTCGTGATGGGCATCTGCGATCACCACCTGCCCTAAGTAGACGTATTTCCTTACCACTTGCTGCATCTCGACACCAGCTGTGAATATGTGTTTTCTGCTCAGCCTGTTTAGCATAAAGCATGGAATACAAACAAATAGCATTAATTTCATTTCCTGTATAATAAAAAAAAGATCCAGCGTTCTGCTCTGCTTAACTGAATCATCATGCTGTGCACTCTATCTCCAGAGTAACTTATCAAAGCAATGTGATCAGTGAATCGGCGATTTTTAAAAGCATTATCCAATAACTGTTATCTCCAGCCGTTCTCAATCCAGCCATCTGAATGCCTCGTGTAAAGAGAAGTTTCGTAACACTGGCGAGATCGTTTCTGACTGTGTGATACCCATTTTTATGGAATTTTATTGCTGAATTTATAAGGAACATTAGAACCTGTGGACCCGTTGTAAGGGGTGTTTCAATCATTCAAAACAACTTTTTCTTAGAAAGCTGAGGAAGATACGTCTGTGCGGTCTGTGAAGGATGATGATACGGATGGCAGTCAATATTATATATTAGAATAAAACGAAAAGGTCAGTAATTGAATGGAATAAACTGATCAACTGTTAAATATTTGGTTTTAGGGCAGAAGATAATACGAGAAACTGAAGGCCTTTTACGGAGCAGGCGAACTGAGTTTATAAAATTTTTGAATGAGCATTGTGCTTAGAGATCTGGAAGATAAAATATACGGGTTTGGAAGCTCGCTAAATTGGCTTTTTCATGATTCATTTCTATAAAATGACGACCCAACACGTGTTACCGCAACTAGAATCTTATCAGCATCTTCTACGTCCTAAAAGATGCGAACTGCGCCTGTATATGATTTAAAAACCGCCTATTTTATAATTCTGTAGCATGGGAAAGGAATCTTGAAAATATCTGAAAACGACTTTTTTTTTTGTTCAATGTGTCGAACCATGATGACGATTTTGCAATTTCAAAAACTGGCTCGCCTTCTTTTTGAAGGCTTTCTAGTTTTCTGTATAAACTTGCCGGCATTAATTAAAAAAGTTACAGGTAATTTTGCTTAATTAATATTTTTGTCGCATTTTATCACAATGTCCGCCCTAGCATAAAATCAAACCACACACACCGCATTGAAGTACTTTTCACTTGTTCCTAAACAAAATTATCTAATCATTAATTTGAAACGCCCTGTAGACATTTTCTAGTATTTTTTCATGACGCTCTTCTGCATCCTGCTTAAGCAATTCTTGCACGGCTGCTGTGAGTTAGACTTAGCCAAGAGCATTATGTCAGCCTCTCCTGTCCGTTGTTGAGACGATGCCCAAAGACGCCGAAATTTCAGCTTATTGATATCGTGTATCGCGGTATCTTGAAGGTGTATATATTGTATTAATACATCCTGCGCAATTCTTTAATGCTTGATTGATGGTGTGACTCTACTCGAAGATCCTTTAAAATAATCAGGCTGTTCGTCATTTCTTAAGGCTCCACATAATACTGCTGTGTTTTCATATCCCTTGTCGGTACATTTTCAAGCGTGAGACTGCGTGATATTTTTGTGCATAGATTTATATAAAGCAGATAACATAATCATATAGGTTATTTAGGTTTTTGACGTCTGTTTTAATTTTTGAGTGGAACTCGCAAAGGACTGCGGTGAATTTCAGCGCTTTCTGCTGATTTATTACTCGGGCGCTTTCTGCCAATAGGAAAAAACTGGTGTGCAAGTCCGAGATTTGTTCCTCTTTTTCTTTAGGCTCTGCCGTTCTGGATTTCGGATTTTCGGAGTAGGAAACGTGAGTGAAGGCACCAGTACGACCCTCTGTGATCATAATGTAAAGTTCTGTCTCACTACGCAGCCGGCGCCACTCAAATGGCTCCTCACTCGTCGCGAATACGGAGCGCTGCAGTCGTGCGTCACGGAGCCCTTGGTTTTCAAGAGAGACAATGCGTACTTGCGTACACGTATTAGTTCAAGACAACCCACAGTTGCGCCTGAGACAATCTGCTTAAAGGAGAGCCATTCTACAATATGGTGGCTTCTTAAAAAGCTATCAAGGACTTTCAATTCCTTCTTTAGCGGTGCGCAATATCAGGAATATTTTTGCCTGGCCTCTTGATTGGGGATGCAGGCGTTGCGTCTAACGACGAATGAAATAGGTGGAGCTGGCGCTCTTCGAGTGCATAGAACGATCCTGTAGCAGTTCCCTTCAAGGTGTTGCGGCCGTGGGCGTACATCGATGCCATGCAAAGAACTCTTTTGGGCCGATGCCCTATGATGTTTCAAGCCAAAAACAGGGCAAAATTATAGTGAAATGTTTGTGTCGGAAGCGTATTGCAATCATGGGCATAAAAGCATCCCTACGTTTATTTCAGATCAAAACTTTGCCACTTGGGCCTCAAATTACCCTCGACACATGCCAGTTGCGAGAAATTTTTCTCCGGAAACTTCCCAGCTTCAAGCTTGCCCCTGATTTTGTGGTGCCCACTCCTGCTTTTTTCCTCCCTTGCAATCTATTTCGTTAATATTACGAACAATACGTTATCTCTGCCCCGCACAACGTGCCCTGCTCATGACCAATTCTTCTTGATGTCGTCTAGATTATAATCATCTCGCCTAATTTCGCATCTGTTCACCATGATTGGTCTCCTCGAGTATGATTCTCTTCGAGTGCGGTTAGCTGCTTGTATAGCGTGTTTATGGACGATATCGAACATTGAGCAGCAGGCATTCAATATTCAGTGGCGCATATCTAGGAGCAGTTCTATCATCACCATCATCATCATCGCCTTGACTATGCCCACTGCAGGGAAAAGGTATCTCCCGTATCTCTCCAATTAACCCTGTCCTCATAATGTTTGCTGACTCCTAACGCTTTCTTTGCTAATTTCCATTCAGAGCTCTATATGAACTCGAGAACTGAGTTTCGATCCTCTTTCTTACCTTCTAAACTTCCTCCTCATAGGTAAGGACTGCCAAGAGACAGCTATCTATGCTTTTCTCTAGACGGATACGGTATGTAAGCCAGTTAATACTTGAGATTTTATTCCAAACGAACTTCACGCCATTCGTTGCTGTAGGCCTCTTCACTCTCGTGTTCCGTATCTTAGGTTAATTAACCTCATAAGTAGCTGTATTCGCATAAAACTTCGAATGTTTTTTTTCTGCAGTAATTCGTACGGCCGTCCCCAGGCTATTTTTAAATCATAGAACATAGCCTATATGGTGCGAGGTTGAAGAAAGGTATTATTTCTGCGTGGTAAGGCGAATCATGTTATTGGAAAGCATAGATGCATGTGGATACATTCATGTCCCATGCGTAAGGTTAGATTTCTTCTTATTATTTTTGCCAAATATTTCTCTTTGCCTGCTCAGTGCACGGATAGTGCGCTACATTTCTTAGTTTCAGTTGTTACAGAGGCTAGCGTCTTCTACAAACGGTAGATTATCAACTTACGTATTTATTTGTTTGTTTTTTATTTTTATTAGATAAATATATTGTCACCCAATATTTACTCTAACAAATTTAAATTAAATTTATGGGTGTCGCATTTTTAAAACACGAATAGTAGCACAAGGATCCTGCCTCGCTGGCTGACAGGTTTCATGAACAAGATTTAATCAACTTTTGTTTGATTGAAAATATGTTCGTTGCAAATTCGTTTAAGTGAACTGATGAACTGATGATGACTTCCCTGTAATGCTAGTTTCCAACAGGCCCAAATTTACACCCCCCAGCGGCCCGTTTAAGTGCTTCGCAGCATCTTTGCTTTTACGTCTATCTACCTTCGTTCTGCAAGCTATGCATGGATGCTGATATCCTGAATAAAGGAAATATTTTCTCAAAACCAGAGACATCTACTAATAGCGATTGGTTATATTGTAGTAATATATCTACCACTTGATTGATATTGCGCGCGTGGAGTATTATCGAATATGCTTTCTGAAAGCGAGCCGCGTTGATTCGTTGAATGAACTTAAGGTTGATATTATTTTGTTTGGGGTGACATGGTATGAAACCTGTAAATAATGAACAAGAAGCATCATTGTGTGCTTTTGAAGTCGTTTTCATTCCCGTTTTTATAAACTAACTAATATTCGGGGCTATTTACGCTTTCTGTAGGCTGCAGTGGAGAACAATGAATACAGGTTGGAAAGTGCTTCAAGTGCAAACTTCCCACTATTACGTTGTACACACTCTATTCCTAAAATGCATGCAGTTTTGCCACCCCCATCTATCGATTTTCTCTTTGCATTGCCAGTAGGGATTTTTTTCTGCTTCTTTTCTTTTAGTGGCAGCTGTTTTTCGAGAAACTGCATGAATGGTTTCTCGCGCTTCCATTTGAATCAAAACTTGACTTTAGGGAATGCACAGCTGCGTCTCATAGCTATCTGCATGGCATATTTTCTGCTATATCCGCTACTAAATGTGTCCGATACAATTAGTCCTTATTCGGCCACAGTCTTATTCATCTGTTTTCAACGAAGCCAATGCGTTAAGATATGCGGTGAATCCACCAACAAGAATCCTTCAAAGTCTTATGTTAACCAATGCAGGGTTGGTGGACGCTAAAATTTCCGCCCATTTTTATAGTTAAATAGGAATTGCGAGTAATTTAGCGCCCACGAGGGATGTGAACTCTGTAGCCACGTGCACCAATGAGAATAAAAGCTCTCCGAGAAACAAAACGCCTTGAATATGATGCCAAAATGATCCATTAGTAACCAAACTTTAACGTCTCGTTAGATTTGCACGTCGCAAACCAAATATTTTTTATTCGTGATAGCAGTATATTAACATGGGTTAATGAGATCCTAGTTGAAATCAAGAGAAAGAAATGGGCTCGGGCAGGGCATGTAATGCGAAGGCAAGATAACCGCGGCTCCTTAAGGGTAACGGAGTGGATCCGAAGAGAAGCCAAGCATAGTAGGGTGCAGCAGAAGATTAGGTGGGCGGAAGAAAATAAAAATTTTCCAGGCAAACGGGTGGCGCAGCTGGCAAAGAGCAGGATTAATTGGACACACATGGGAGAGGTCATTACCCTGCAGTGTGTGTATCAGGATGATGATTATGATGATGATGATAATGACGGTGGTGGTTTTTAAAGCAATCACATAGCGGACTGTTTCCAATTTAGAAGATGTTATCTTTTTTCAGCTGCATTGTGAGGTGCCTTTTCGAGCAACCAAGACTGCAGAGCAAGGTATGCATTATGTGTAAGATGCAACTTCATAAAGGCATCCAGATTTTACAGAAAAAAAAGAAGGTTGGCATAAGCTTTCAGGCGAAATATAACCATCAGGTAACAATCCAAATTTAACCTTCGAGGCTAGAAGAAGCCTCAAGTGTCAATATGAATACCGCAGCAAGCTTTACAAGGAACAAGCCGAAGCGTAACACTATGGAAGCAAAAAGAAAACGATATGGTACTCGAAGAAAATATTTGTTCGCGTGTCGATCCGGCTTAAGTTTTCTAGGCCTGCGCTTATAATCTCGCCGTGCGGGCTGGTGAACGTGAGCGTCCAGTTGAGAGCGGCACCGTTGTCACCAAGGTGCGAGGCGACTGCGCTTAAGCCTGACAGCATTCCAATGTCGTTCTGGATAAATACATTGAGCAAAAAAAGCAGCTTGCAATTCAAAGCTTATTTCTTGTTATACTGAGAGCCAATTTTTTTTTCCATGCCACTAGATGTTTCTGCAATCTACGCTCTGTCCCGTTGGGGCTTTTGTCGAATCTTTTTGTACTGGGCATAAAGCATATTGATAATGCTGAAGAGAATTTAAGTGCTCGTTTTTTAAAACCTATGTAAGGGTGGTAATTTTGCTTGGGCAACCTAGTTGTTCATTAGGTAATTAGTGCCAAAAACTAGGGCCAAGGTGGCAGAAGGACACAACACGAGCGCTATTTTGCGACTACATATTAATGGAAAAACACAAGATATATACCCATTTCGTGCAAGTAAATCAAAACAGCCATACATGATAACACCGAGAAAAGAGTAGGGAACGAGACATCTGATGGGGGTACTGAGTAACATGCTAAATAGTGCAAAAGCAGGAAACTTCATAGTCCCAATCGTAGAAAACAAACAAAAAACACAAATACCCCAAAAAGAGGGAAGGGAAGGAAGAAATTGGTTCAACGTGTGGTGCAGATATGCCAATTTTTTGTTAAAATATTCCACCGCAGAACCTATTTGTTGAAAAGCCACAAATATGATTTTTACAGGTGCGCGACGAAAGACGCGATGAGATACAACTTATTGCTTTGCGTTTATAAAACGTGAAAAGTAAATCAAAAGTGACAGCCAGGGAATAACGCTGCATTCGTCCTGAGAAAAAGAGGACCATCCTATGAAACATGTTCGCAATACGCTGTTTCCTCGGCTTAAATTAACTAGAATTTTGCTTCAGGGCTTGCTGAACAAAGAAATGTCTTCTGTAAAGTACATATCGTGCCATTTAGCAAGCACTCATTATTTATATTGATTTTAATCCGCTTGAGTATTAACGAAATGCGGAACTGTAATATCCTGCACTATATGGGTGCCTTGCATGGCAAAAGATGTTATTTAAACTTTAAAATCTGCAATGTAAATCAGCGCGTTACACGAACTAAGGATACCTCTTGTCCACGTCACTATATGACGTGTAAATGGACGGAATTAAAAAGAACCTTACAGCACTCTTTAACTATGTTACATCGAATGATCCAGCGATAGCGACTGGTTCTGATTTAACACACGAATATTATTAAATTACATGCTATCGATTCATTTCAGTGTCAATGCCTCTCAAGATCATGCCACGGAATGACTAAGGCCAAATTAGGCTGAACCTGGTTTGGTCTACATCAAAAAGGTTTGTATTCAGGGGGTGGGGGACATATTTTGGGAGTCACCTGGGTCAAATTTCTAGATTGTCATCATGTTGCTTGCAGTCAAATTAGCCTCGACATCTACTTTCGTCCCAATCGATGAAGGTCGAATTTCGCGAGGGGGGTGCTCCAAATGTGGTGGGTGCGGTGGGCAACACTTTAGAAACTACCCGAGTCTGATCTCGAGACACGATCGCATTGCCCATAGCCAAAGTCTGCTTCGGCATCTGACTCGAGGCTGTTGCTTTGAGATCGCAAAGTAGGAAGGTCGCTTCAATGTCATGTGGATCCCCTATACTGAAACTCTAGTTTTTGCGTTGAGTAGATCTATCGCCCAACTCAGTGTAATGAACCACCGGGGTGGCTCAGTGGTAATGACGCTCGGCTGCTGACCCGAAATACGCGAGTTCAATTCCTGCCACAGGAGTTGCATTTCGATGGAGGCGAAATTCTAGAGGTCAATGTACTGTGCGATCTCAGTGCACGTTAAAGAACTCAAGAAGTCAAAATTTCCGGAGCCCTTCACTAAGGTGTCCCCATCGTTAGTCACTTTGGGACATTAAACACGCGTAAACCTTACCTATCTACAACCCTTCTAAAAGCGGTTATAAAGAGAGCCGGAAACCTTTAGCTTGCTTTGCTAGGAAGGTGTAGAAATTGGTTCAACATTATACTGTGAACACTTCATTGCATACACAACACGTTCATTTCAAAGAGAACATTCAGAAACGCTCTGCAGGAGTGAAATTTTGATAATCGTATTTACGAAGATAGAAACCAAAACGTTTATTTTGTGAAAAAAATTGGACAAAATTAGAGACACAGCGAAATTTATTTGGTCTGTCCCGATGTGTTGGAACCATTCAATCTTTGTAGCTGCGTCGCAGCGCTTCCATGGACGACGATCAATAATTTCGCTCTTATTACTTCAAGCTTTGTTTGCAAAACAGACGGCATGAACAATTAGCATTGGAAACAAAATGTACAACTTTACCATGCTACTTCTGCAAGTTCTCTTACAATTCAAATACCCTCCTTGTGCAAAGATTTCGCCGCTCTCTAAGCCGTCCTCCTAAACACTACGAAAAAATACTGTGTTGCAAATCGCTGACGTGTTTTTTGCCTAGCTCGGCCAACGTCAGTTAATCCTCATGTCTATTTTTTGTTTCACGAATGTGGAAGCTCGGTTAGTTTGGTTACTTGTAAGTGCAATCATAGATTTGATGCTTTTGAGGGCTTGTGCGTCATATATTCAAGAGGTTTTCTTTTCTCTCTCGCCTTTCTTCTGTTTGTTTTTGGCACCACTCTAGCCGATGAGTATTCGCAGGTATCTAAAGCATTTTCGCAAATTTTATATGTTTAGACTCATAACAATTTTAGACCCACCACTGTTTGCCGCACAGATCCAGGGTGGAAGTGGGACTCTAATTATGACAAGAATTTTTCATTACTGGCCATTACCTGGGTTAACCGAGTTCTAAAAACGATTCAATATGCATTAAGATGTCATTTTCTAAAATATTGCCCGCTTTCCATAAACCGCGTGCACTTACTTTGAGTGCTTTGCAATATCCACGACGAAAATATACCGCATGTGTTATTAGGGTCTTGATACTCCAGAATTTCTAAAAGACGATCCCTGGTTCCTGGAAATGAAAGAAATGATCGGCACGGTATTGCGCACCTTCAAATTCTTAAGGATCTGTGAAAAGGCAGTTTTGAGATGTCGTAGCCTTTTTTTTTTTGAAGACATTTCTTGTTGAAACTGCAGAGGCCGTATTCCTTGACGAAATGAACGGCGGCGCAAACAAGGACACTAACAAGAAATCAAGAAACCTCACATGCGCACTTGTAAGTGTCCTTGTTTGCGCCGCCGTTCATTTCATCGTGGGTTGGTTTGCGGTGTACGGAGAATTGAAGGGTATTGTGGTTTCGGGACACGAGGACGTCCAAAAACGGCAGGGAGTTTTCTTGTCCCACCTTTAGCTGGAACTGAATGTCAGGTTCTACGGAGATTAAACGACGAAGGAAATTTTGACTCCCAGATCTTTTGATGGCGGCGAAGCAGTCGTCGACATACCTGAGGAAAATCTTTGGTTTCGGGTGGGATGAGTTGAGGGCTCGTTGTTCGATGTGTTCCATGGTTAAATTGGCCATGACGACAGAGATGGATGCTCCCATTGGTGTTCCTTTCACTTGTCGGTAAAATTCTCCGTTTGACGAGAAGTATGTGTTCGATAGGGACAACTCCAGGAGGCGGCACACATCAGTTACACTAAGCAGGGTTCGTGCGCTGACTGTGTCGTCGCGTTGTAGGGCTTCTCAGGTAGCGGTCACCGCAAGCTTCACGGGGATGTTTGTGAAAAGGGACACCCCGCCGAAGGAGACAAGGCATTCGTCGGCCTCAAGGGTGGCTTGGGACACCAGTTCGATGAAGTGACTGGAATGACGGAGATGGGTCGCTGTTTTTCCTGCGATTGGGGATATGAGTTTGTGAAGGTATTCTGACAACGAGCGAAGAGGGGAACACCGGAAGTCGACAATCGGGCGTAAAGGGATCCCCGCATCGTGGACATTGGGCAGGCCGTAGAATGCTGGAGCTGATCCGTTGGTGCTCAATAAGTGAAGGTAGAGGATTCGGAAGGTGGGGTGTTTTTGGAATACTTCTTTCAATGTTTTGTTTAGCCTTGCTTGAGTAGTGATTGTGTGGTCCTTATTCAATTTTTCATATTCTTTACTGCTGAGTAAGGTTCATATTTTCTCTTCGTAGTCGCGTGTGTCCCGAACCACTGTTGTGTTGCCCTTGTCCGCTGGGAGGATCATTATGTTGGTGTCTGTCTTGAGGTCTTGCAGGGCTTGCCTTTCATCCGGTGTTAGGTTTGATTCTTTTCGGTGTACTTGCACTGAAATAATTACACCTATTGTTTTGAGCCTGACCTCTTCTCGTACGCAAGGCTCCGTTAGCCGGATACCGACTTCAAGCGCAGATACGATTGCTGGAAGGAGGGGTCTATTCACCTGGAAGTTGAATTTGTGTCCCTTGGCTAGGATTGACGTTTCGGCGGTTGTGACCTTTCTGGAGAAGAAGTTGGCGACTAGGTAAGAATGGCCCGGCGGGGGTTCGGGCCGGCGTTGAAGTGTCGACAACTTCTCTGTTTGCTTGGTGCGGTGTTTGTCGGCTTCTTATGATGCGGTTTCTCTCTGAAATGCCTCGATAGACTTCACTAGGTTGGGCATCTTGTGCTCGAGTTGTCTTCGGGCGAAGAAGGCGCCGATTTCTTTCTTCCTAATCACGCTACGGCACTCTTGTATTCGTGCCGTCACTAGGTGCTGCACTGCCTTGTTGATGATGCTTCGCCCTTCCGGTTTCGGGACAAGGCGTCGTAGTCGTAGGCTCTGGGGTACAACCTTGGTCTTACCCAGCAAGACCTCTAGACAGACACCAACATAGTGACCCTCCCAGCGGACAAGGACAACACAACAGTCGTTCTGGACAGACGGGACTACGAAGAAAAAATATGCACCTTACTCAGCAGTCAATAATATGAAAAATTGAAGAAGGACCCCACAATCACTACTCAAGCAAGGCTAAAGAAAACATTGAAAGAAGTATTCCAAAAACACCGCACCTTCCGAAACCTCTACCTTCAGTTATTGAGCACCAACGGATCGGCTTCAGCATTCTACTGCCTGCCCAAAGTCCACAAATTGGGGATCCCTTTCCGCCCGATTGTCGACTTCCGGTGTTCCACTCTTCGCTCGTTGTCAGAATACCTTCACAAACTCATATCCCCAATCGCAGGAAAAACAGTCACTTCACGAACTGGTGTCACAAGCCACCCTTGAGGCCGACGAATGCCTTGTCTCCTTCGACGTCGTGTCCCCTCCTCCTCCTCCCCTCCATACTTAAAGACGCTTAGCTACTGCCCTCAGTCACCCCTGATGAAGGAGCCGAATCAGCTTCGAAACGTTGGGTTAAAGTTTTTGGTTGGAGTTGTGCAGTTTATTATAAGTCTTCAAACCCAACCAGACAGGCAAATCTGTCAAAATGTTTAAGTTTCAATTTACACCAGTTGCACTGAATTTGTAAATCACTTTTTATGGGCTTGTACGGGTGATTGTGAAATCCTCTGCGTCGTCCCTTTGCGGAATATATTTTATTTTGTTTGTGAACCTTTTTCTCCGACGCTTTCTCTGGCTTGCGATGGGCGAAAGCTCGGCACCAAACGACCACCCCAGTTGTCACTTGGAGCTGGACTCTGGCTGAGCTTGTCACGCCGAGTCGAGGGCATCTCCTTTGTGACCGAGGCCGCTAACCCCACACGCTCTAAGGGTATATGTGGCTGCATGCTAAAGTGCAAGAAATGGCGACACCGTACGAAGGGCGTCATGAAATTGAGAAGGGCGCCATTGTAAGTCAGACTACATGCCTCGACCGGAGAGGCCTCATAAAGGTGGCAGTGACGACGCAAAGCTTACAGGTGCTAGGTACGCGCACGCCTACACGCATGACGCAGACTGATCTGCTGCACCCTCACTGTAGCCGTCATCTTTGTGGTCATTTACCCGTTGCAACAAAGACGGAACACGCATCGAATAAGGTACGAACAGCTCTGCGGGACCTTTCGTCTCACCTTCTACTGGTTAACCTCAATGCATTTCCTCTACCACTTCTCTCTTTTTCTCTGGCAGTAGCTCCTGCGTGAGTGGTCGGCTGTAAACGCTACAAGGAAGCATCCAATAAAAAAAATTAAAACATTGTGCGATGTACTTGTGGGTGACTGCTATAGCAAGGTGGGCAGGAAGCAGGCTGGATACCAGGCAGTGGGCCTCGACTTTAGGAATAGCAGGTGAGAGTTAGTAGTAGAGTTTGTAGAAGGAAATAATTGACCGGCATTGAGTACTTTCCTCCGCAAATGGCACAACAAGATGTGGGCAGACAGGAGCTGCAATTGCGATACTAAGTATGACATCTACTTCATTTTCTTACGCTTACTGTGAGATCATACAAGATGTGTAGCTATATAGAAAGGTACGCTTTTGCGGCGTTCCTTTCGTACACTTGTCGCGTGCAGTCCCAGACACTCTCAGAGCCTGTGGCGGTAGCAGTTTCGGTCTCAGAGTAGATGCCCTCAACACAGCATGGCGAATTCAGCCATTAACCAGCTACCAAGTGATAAGGAGGGTTTTAGTTTGGAGCCCAGTTTTAACCAGTGCAAGCCAGAGGATTGGCCAGCCCGAAATGTTCACAAACTAACTTTAGGCAACAATACAGACGATACTCACGAGTCTCTAATCATTGGTAGGAGCACATACGCAGTGATTTGAAATACAATGCAGATCACGCAGAGTAACAGTCGAGACAGACTACAATACAATGAAAGTGCTTTTACCTAAAGTGCACTAATACAGGAGAGAGGCAAACAAAAGAGAACACAAATTGTTTGCCGGGAACTGTGAAAGTCCGATGACTGGAGGATCCGACGGGATTGTCCCGAAGACATGAGTGCTTCGTCGCTGGTCCATGGTTGGATGAGTGGTGTCGACCCAGAAATCGTGCGGGAGCACTTCTCCGACGCTTAAACTTCGGCACGGGCTGACAGAGAGCGCTCAACGTCTCTATTATATAGGTCGAGCCGCATATGTCTGCTTCTTCGCGCGAAGGGAGGTGCGCACATACTCATTGTATTACCGTACAATTGCAATCTCATCTTCGTGCGGAGAGCTTGTCGCCATCTGTAAGGCGTAGAAAGTGGCTTCCAGAAAATCTAGCTTCTTCTTTCCGACCCGGCGCCACTGTCGCGTGAGTGAAGTGAAGAGAGTACCACTCAGCATGCACAAGGCTACGCGCTCTCCCTCGGCTAGAGGAATTTGTTGCTCCAACTTTCCAAAACCATTTATGGCTCGAGCTAGCGAGATTTCTTCTACATCGCGCCAGCTTTCTGAATTTGCGTCTAAATTTTTGACACACGACCACACGATGTCTACGTCCCGAATTTGGACTTGAAGAGAGAAAGCAAGAAACCAGTGACGTACAAACTCTTTACAGAGTTAGCGGTAAAAGGTAAACTAGTCGAAGTTAAAACGACCTTGCAGAACAGATCTCTAACCAAGGTAGGCGACATTATTGTTCGAGCAATGAACGATGATATCATGGCCGTCATTACGGAATGCACAGTAGATGTACGGTACAAGAAGATTAGATAATGTACCGGCAAGGTCTCTCAGGAGGCGAAAGATGTGAATAATAAACGCAAAGCGAGAGCGGTTTTGACTCTGCCGACAGAATATCTATATCTATAGGATGTCTATCATGCCCCTAATATTCGCCGAACCACCAAGAGTCATTACAACTTTAATGTTAAGCCACACTTTGCTCGTATAAATAAGTTCAAACACAGTCTTTTTACTCATGCAGTGGAACATAAGAACTTAATTCCTGGCATAACGCGGTCTCTTTCGTTAAACTCATTTTTAACAGCTATCAGTGTCACGTGATGTTTTCTTTTGTGTTGTGTTCATTCTTCATTGATTCAATTTTTTATTTGCAGCGTGTCACTTTGCTCGCGCTGTGTATTCAAACATGTAAGATGTATTTTTTTGTGTGTGTACTATGTTGCCGTTTTTCATGAAGTCTTAAGCCCACTCCTGCAATAGCCGCTCTAGGGGTTGCAGAATGTAAAAATAAATAAATAGAACTGATGCAGACAAAAAAAATCAATAAGCGTAAGATAACCGACATAACGAAGCATAGCTTAAAGAATCAAGCATGCTCTGAAGAATGCCGGCAACCTCAAAACAGTATAGTCAGAACTATGCCCAGACAAACAATTTTCGCTAAAAGGCAAAGAGGACAGTGTCATTAAAAGAGTGGTTGTGATAGTTCAGGTAACCAAAGAGTTTGGCACCAATCTAGACAGTAGTCAGTATATTCAGGACGGCTGTGAGAGTGATTTACAGATTTAGACTTCCCGCCAGTATTGGTAGAGGAAGTACAGAAACTCATACGAACAAGGCATACGAGGGCAAGCATCTGGTGATTATGAAGTCACAGGTCTGCTGAAGGACGGTGAGCTGTTGTGCTAGAAAAACTAAACATTGTATAACGCAGTGCCTAATGACCTCGAGCGTGCCAGAATATTAGAAGACCACTAATATCACTTAATGTATGAGAAAGGGGACGTCAGTAGTTAGATAATTTACAGACCAATCAACTTAGTGTCAGTTGTCTACAATGTATTTAATGAAGTCATAACTATTAGAATCAAAACTACCTACGACTTCAATCAACCAAATTGCCAGGCAGGGTTTTGTGAAGGCTACTTGACAATTGATCACATTGAGACTACCAATCAAGTGGTGGAGATAGGGCCCATTTTTTTGAACCACTGATATACCCTTCATAGATTACGTGGAAGAATTGGGCTCAGGCGAAACGTCATCAGTCATGAAGGCATTACAGAATCTGGTCATCGAAAAGCCTAAAGCAAAAGTACTTGAAAATAATTATAACAAATCCAGAGTCCCCTCCCCTGAACCTTCTGTAAAAACAAACTGAAGTAAAATCGAGAATTGAGCTAGTTGGTGTAGCTTCATGGATAAAATAAAGTGCACTCAGGACAAGAGCTTGTGTTATTTGGTCTTCTTTGTCCGTTGTCCTGAGTGCGCTTCATTTTTTCTAACAGGACATTAAACTTCCAATGAGAAGGATGCCAGATATCTAGCCACGAAATAACCAATGCTGTTCATCTCCTGGCTGCAGGAGATATTCAGAGACCTCGGTTTGGTAGACCTGCGGGTAGTAGTTGATGAAGAATAGCCTAGTATTCTGCGATTCGCTGTTGAAATTGTGTTGCTCATTCACTCAGGGGTAGAATTTCAAAGATCGATCAACTACGTAAACTGCCAAAGCGTGCCCGTGGGACTAAAAATTAAAATGCAGAAAATTAACCTATTGTTCAGCAGTTCAGGCAGCAAACAGTAGCTTGTGATTGTTAGCGGGGCCCTGGAAGCGCTAACGGAATACTTGCGCTTGGAGCTGGAAGTGAGACAAGATTTGGGCCAGAAGAGCGCAAAAACTATAAGAATATTGATAGGCGAGCGGGCTACGCCCGCGCTCTTAGATCATGAAGGGAGTTCGCCAATATCAGCGAAGTGAAAAGCGTATAACAGCCGCATTTTTCAATATTCACCACTGGATGACAAATGAAAATGGTTCTGCTGAGGATAACGCAGCAAGCTGTCGAAATGAAAATAATAGATGCAATATAAACAGGCAGGAAGAGAGGGATTGCAGTAATGGAAAAACGTGGGTTAAAGGTGCCTTAGTCAAAATCAAGAAGAAATTGGTTGTGATGGGAAGACAAGCTACCCATTTGTCTTTGAAGGTAACGAACAGGATTAGAAGAAAAGACGAGCGGAGCAAAGGGCGGCAGAAATAAATTGGTGTCAATGAGATTAAGAACGGTGCGAGAATAATGTTCCCCGTATGGCACCGAACAACATTATCAAGAGAGATATGGGTGACTCCATTGTCCTACATGGGCGTTGCAAAGCTGATGATTGTAAGTTTGAGGGTACATTTGCACGTACCACATACTTTAGCGATCGCAAGGACATAATAGCTATTTTTAAAAACTTAAGGCTCATATGTATCTGTCTGGAAAACGTACTTTCCTCTCAGACCAATGCTCATCCTCTCATTACACGTTGAATTGTACTGTGCTTTTTTTTCTCTAATATTCGGGTACGCTCGAAAAAAAAGTTTCTTCACGTGTAAAAAAAATTCAAAACAGTCTGATTCAGCTGCTGTATTTTTGCAAGCAGCAGTAACCTTGTTTTGCGTACTATCCTTCTATGGACATACAGGAACTCTGTGTTTAATAGGTTCCAAGTTGAAAAGTTGGTATTCTGCTTTTCTTATCACGTTTTCGAAGGCGTTTGAGGGAAAAGAAAAAACATTCGCAGGTTGATGTCATGCTGCAGCCAACTGAATACGACAACATGCTCGAATTGGTAAAAAGAGTTTACCCGGGTCAACGATAGGGTAGGCACGATAAGATAAAGGAACTCAGTGCTGCTGCAGGACGGCAAGGGCCAAAGAGGTGGCCTAATTGTCATTGTCAAGGCTTCTTTCCGCTGCCGTGTCTCTTCTGGGAAGTTCTCAGTTCAGGTGGCATTCCTTGGAGACGACGGCTGCTTCGAGATTCGATGTCTTCTGCAGTCTTGGTTCCTGCTGCGGCAGCTTCTAGATGAGTCACGTGCACATCTAGTACCTCCACCAGATATCACGTAGTGGTGACAAAGAACCGTACAACAGACGAGTAATCTGGCCTGGCACTGAAACAAACTATTCATTGTGTTGCCATACATCCTCAAAGAACCCAAAGACTAGGCGCCGCCGCTAGCCACAACCGTGTTCGTCATTCGTAGAAAAATTGATTGGCCTGCTGGTATTGGCCGCACTTATCTTCAAATGGGCTCTATTTTGAGACAGCACTTCACGCATCTTATGGCGTATTCCAATCAGCGATCCTCAGCAACCTTTCTTCCTCTGCGAAAGTTAAAACCGTGTTCCTATGGGCGACATAAACTCACCTCTCAGTGTTGATTGGCCCACGACAGAAAAATTACTCTACCATGGATTCAAGAAGCGCCACCAGGCTGGCGCTTAAATTATGCTATAGATAACCTTGCTAAATATCGAAGCTGCTTAGCGTGACTGAATCCTTCCAGATAAAGCTTGTGCTTTGTTTTTCAGATAAAAAGCAGCTTGCGACTGTCTAGAGTAAGAACTAACGACTTATACAAAGCTTTCTTGTAATATGTTTATGTGTACACTCTTTACGTAAGGTAATGCAGGCCTAAAATATTATATTTAATTACCAGATATTTTTTAGGAACCACTTTTTCAGAGAAAGTGTTAGGAATCAGTACGTGTCTCAGAGACCATAATATACATTGTGACTCAACACGATTCTAACTGTTATGCTTATGACTTCAATCATGTTGGTATACAAGGGGCGTATATTTGTTTCTTCGCAGAGACAGATACAAAAGTTGTTGAAGTTCTCGAATATCACGATCGGAACAACACATGCGGAGTATTTTCGACATGGACACCGTCTGAACAGAAAAGTAAGTGCAGTGTCCTTTTAGCAGCAAGTAATTTTTTTTCAAAAGAACTGCATTCAAAAATATTTTTGGTGCAGTTTCATTGATCAGCGGTAGATAGAGACACGAATATCAATGCTAAATTAAATAAATAACTGTAAAAATATTACTTGTACTGGTATTTGCATGTTAACCCCTTGCGTATGCTCCCCTCAAGTCTTCGCGAAACGACAGGCGAGATCCAATGAAAGAACAGGAAGCTCCCGTATTTGCCCTCAAATTTCATTAAGAACGTTAGCCCCCTTGAACCACTTCACATAGCTTATCTACAGATTGTATCTTAGCTACATGCATGTCTCGACTTTTGATTTCGTTCCTTTAGGGGACCTTTGACGGAAGGCTTCTGGTGACAACGAAAATCTCTTTAAGACGCTCGCTTTTAGCGTATTATACTTTTGTAAGCCTTCCTTGCTTAGTCCGGCATTCGAATCCGTTACATGACACAGCAAGAAACGCAACAGGTGCTGTGGCCTGGTATGTTTTGCTGATCCTTTTTTTCGTAAGTCCGCTGAAAATGTTCAAGGAAGAGACCGATATGCTCCCCCAGGTGAAAAGCTTCTGTCAGATGTTTGATTTTATTCTTGTTTCCTTCTCCAAGGCTGATTGACTAAGGAGGAGCAAGTCGTTCCTCAGCTTATTTTCATGCCAATATCTAATGGTTTGGTTTTCAGGTCCTGTTCACGACCATTAATTTCGTCTTCGCGACCTTACTCCTCTGCTTCTGCCTTTTGTCGTTCTTTAATTAGCTGTCAACAGTCAATGAACGCATAGTCGTCTTAGTGGCGAGACTGGCACTGATGAGCTGAGGATTGCGCGCTGTCCTTCCTGTTGCCACGTGATATCCTTACACATACACAAAGCAAATTCCACTTATATAAAGCCGAAACTCAACATTCCTTGATCGTTCATTATCGCGACATATCACAAACTGCACGCTCTCTCACCGCTAAAGAATACACCTGCCAGCTGTGATACGTACTTCGAGAGACCGGTATATCTCAAAGAGAATAAGTCAGATACTCACATAGCTGTAATACTAGGGATTCTATGGAAGGTGACCTTGTCTCTGGCAGCCAGTTTGCAGCGCCTGTGCCGTGGTTTCTGGAAAGAAAATGAAGGAACCTTTGCCTTTTATGCAGTTTTCAAGGTTCGAGGACAGACAGCCAGTTTTCTTAAATCATCTAGGTTTATTTCGGCACCAGAAATGATTTTTGGTGCGAGTCGTTGAAGTCCAATTAGGAAGACAAAGAAGATAATGAGGAAGAATTTGAGTTTACATGTATAGCAGTAACAAAAATTCTGCACAGCTGCACGCAAAAGGCACATCGTAGTCTTCCTCAGAACTCGGCCGTTGCCATAGAACATAGCACCAAAAAACCAAAACTTTAGCTGCCAGGAAGCATTAATGGTGATCCTAAGGTTACAGGAACGGCGCGTCTGAGCTGTTTGTCAAAACTCGAGAAAACGCAGGTCTGGCGGAATAGGCAGATGTAGAAACGGGAGGCATAATACATACGTTAGTTCTCCTGCCCTCCAACATGGCGCGGGTGCATTGTGCGCAACATGTGAAAGGTCGCGTTTCTCTTCATCTTTAAGCAGCGCTAAACACAGGCTCTCGTGCCGTCTAGTGTCGTAGCGCTCGTGTGCTAGCGCTCGTGTCGTCTCGTGTTTCTTCCACTACGTCCTGTGTTTCGCGCTGCTTAAAGATGAATCTATTACAACTCGCCTAGTTTTCTGTTCGCGTTTCCCTTCGCGCGCTGTTCGCGCGTGACCCCTCCACCCAGTCCCAGCGGCGTTGAGCGCCTCGTTTAAAACTTTTCAAGGCGTCCCGGTCGTATGTACGTTGAGCAACGACGCTAGTGAAGCCCAGGAAGTTTAGACTGAGGCTTCTAGCGCCGCGACTGGAACCACGCGCTACATTGCGCTAAACACGAAAAATTGCTGTAAGAATTTTGAATGCTTGTTCCATGCTATTTAGTTCTTATGCTCTTCAAGACTAGTCTGCGCGAACGGAGGAAGCCTACTATCAGTCAGATTCCGCGGCGTGCAGTAAGAGTAGGCCATCAGTATCGACATTCGGGCGCACCATGTCGACACACTTCATACTCCGCAAATCAAAATATTATCACTTAAGCAGAAAGTTCTCGAAATTGATGTTGAGCATTGGACATCGGGAAGTGTCAGCTGCATGCCACTGTGGCTGTTCAAACAGCAAAGAACCCCAGATTAGTTTGGCCGGCTGCATCACGCGCTAGACAAAGAAGCCACCCTCCATAGAAAGCGCCATCACAGGCACTAAATGACGAAACACATGTTGGCTCACTGCGGTGGAATCACGCCAAAAGATCAGTAATTCGCAAGCATAAAAATTGAAGGCAAACACAAAGCTGCTCATTATGCAGGACGATACCTACGATATTCTAAGCAAATGCGAGACCCGTGGTGCACCCACAGAAGCACTCCAGAGCTGGCCTCCACGAAGAGCTCCGTGAATGTCTTCTGGTATTAGTCCAATGCGCTCAGCAATACCCACATGGTTTCGTAGATTTCGAATACAGGAGAAATTCTTCATTACCTTACACCCAACTGGAGCCATACAACTTCAAAAAAAAGCTATAGAGTCCCTGCAAAAGCTCAAATGTTGAGAAATTTACTTCCGCTCGCGGGACTGATCTCGCCACCTGAGCATGACCACTTTAGACACTGGACACAACCGGAAACGAGGACTGCTAGCAGAGCGCTGGACGTGGCTATACTGATGCAGAGCTGATCTTTCCGAATTGCTTGAATGCGTTGTTGGCATCTCTAAATTTAGCTTGTTTTTAATAAGGGGGCAAGAAACTAAGCTAACTCAACTCCATTGATGTAGCCTGAGGGGTTGCCGGAACTAGATTTTGTGACCTACTTTTAATTATTTTAATAGTGAATGCAAATTAGGTCGTTCAATTTTTATGTTGCCAACAGGGTGAGAGACACTTTAATAAAGAATTGAGATCAACAGTTTGGCATATCCCGTGCCTGGTTGACCAAAGCTAGCTTGTCTTCCGGCTGCATTGAATGCAACCAGGCACTGCAGAAGTGAGGTGAAGGGAAGAGGATGTGGAGACTTAATATGACGACAGGACAGGAGTAAAGGCAGTGCTCTGGATTGCCAAAAAAAGCAAGCCAGTTGGAGCACGAGTGGTCAGGACAAAGACGGCAATAGAATAGCCACGAATGTGGACTGAGAGTGGTATCAAGGAATATAAGTGCTTCCGCAACGTGAGAACAAGGCGTGTGTCGGTATGAAGGCTTCAGTGCCAGCTAGCGCTTGCTCCTAACATTTTATATGTCTTATTAAGAAGCACTGTTTTAACGACAAACATTCGTATTGATAACTCACTTCTGCTTTCTAAATTAATCAAAAAGTGCAACCTCATTTACAGTGACTAAGCGCGTTTTTGTCCATGTTTCATTTTTAAAACGCCTGTTTTTCTTATACAGCAGGTTAACATTGTCTGAAAGCTCTTGTATAATTTATTCAGCGTGAATTTCTGCATTCTTTTACCTGAAGCCAACCTTCCAGCTGCCTGAAATGCCTTCCCAAATTGTAGAGAAAAGCACTATGCAATGAAAAAATTTCCTTGGTAGGCAGGAAAGCCTTACTTGAGCAAAGACATTTACAACGTAGCTATGATATGCAAGTCACAACTCAAGCTTGGCTTTTATGCTTGACCACATCACCACAATCAGCATGTGCCTCGAGCTGCCTTCGGCGTCGTCAGATGGGGTGCACGCATAGGCGGGAGGGAGGTGGTGCGTGACCATACCAAGATTGCGAGTGGCCTGTTATTTTTTTATTTTGCCGTGAATGGGTGAGATACGTGGGCGTGAAGACCCATCGTACGCTTTCAAATGCCTCTCAGACGCCGCACATAGCGAGGAAGTGAGAGCCCGAAGAAGTTTAGTGGGTTCAGCGCACGTATCAAGCGCTCGGGACAATGCCTGCGAACGCACTACACGATAAAATATACAGATCTGTGATTACGCATTTAATATTCGCTGCGGGATAGCATTTACGACAGCCGCCGCAATGCGGGAGATCACCTTTTCCTTGATTTACATATAACAAAATCTGCACAGACCAAAATAAAAAAAATATTCCGTGAAAGGGCTACCGGTTGTTTTCCTTTATTGCTACTTCCAAACGCCAATGCTCCAAACAACAGAGTACTTTTATAAAACTCATGCCAATTAAGAGACACAGGATTCAGATCGATTCTTTCTTTCCAAAAAATCGCCACTTATTCATTATTGTTTTGGTTGTTTTTTTAATTTCATCATTTATTTTTCCGCAAAAGTGTTCTATATACATTATATACACACACACACACACACACACACACACACACACACACACACACACACACACACACACACACACACACACACACACACACACACACACACACACACACACACACACACACACACACACACACACACACACACACACACACACACACACACACACACACACACACACACACACACACACACACACACACACACACACACACACACACACACACACACACACACACACACACACACACACACACACACACACACACACACACACACACACACACACACACACACACACACACACACACACACACACACACACACACACACACACACACACACACACACACACACACACACACACACACACACACATCCGGGTGTGATAGATGCACCACTAGTGCAGCCTGATGAACATGATGTTGCTGGCGCCATTATGGCGCAAGTTTTAATTGGCGCGCTTGACCATCGGAATTTTGCCGTCTTGGAGCACTGAAACTCCAAGCTCAGGGTTAGAACACCTTTTATGTGAGGCCTATGTCCATTCCTCCTGCCAGAAACGGTTATAAGGTTTCGATCGATCTTGCTTGCTTGCACCTGCTAAAGCTTGCGAGCGTGCCCGCTCATTTCCGCGCTGCCGTGTAACCATAGAAGTCTGCCTAAATCCGGTCTGGGCAGAATTTAGTCCGGTGCATAGCAGTGCCATGCATTGTTGTTTAATGCTACACTCTGACTGCGCACGTGAAAATGCGGTGTTGCCGCGTGCGATTCCTTAGTAGACGACGTCGTCTCGCTGAACAAGAATGGCGTTCAACCTAATATACATGTAACGGAAGAAAAGAAGGACAACAGACTAGAAATGGGACGTGCGCTCATCCCATCTTCGAGACTGTTACCTTTGTCGCAACGCGCTACCATGAATATGCGGAACCAGCTTTGTCAACTCTTGTTTTCATGGGTTCCAAACTTAATAAATAAATTAAGTAGGAACTTTTCATCATATACAGCTATCGTAAGCGCAAGTGAAGAGCATAAAAGAGGATTTCAGATTCAGGGGGAAATTAAGGCATTACCTTTATTTATTTATTTTTCTATTTTGTTTCAGGACATCAAACTGATGCACCCGTACTTGAGGTATCACGTTCCTGCGAACTACGCGTCAGAGAATCGGAGAGTAAAGTGACTACCACACGGCAATGCCTAGAAAAGTTTCAAAATATTTGTCATTCTCAACGGAAAATTCTTATATATCAAACTTTCTGCAAGAGCATTTCAATGTGAAAAAATAAACGCATATCACACCGCTCTAACTGGCAGAAAGTCGCACATAAAATTTTACATCGTTAGGTGTCCCTACAGGCGGACATGTTTTGTTTTTCTCAGCCCAAAATATTAAAGCTGGAAGCGCAGCAAATTTGAAAGCTTAGTTTGGTCATGCTTTTCTGTTCCTCATTTCATTTCAATGCAAAAGTATTGCCAGACCTATTACAGAAAAGCAGGCGGCGTGTTTGTGTGTGTGTCTGTTTGTGTGGGTGTGCGTGCGTGCGTGCGTGCATGCGTGCGTGAGTGTTTGAGTGAGTGAGTTTCTGGGTACTCGCAGGTGGCATCAAGAATCTCAGCTTGACAAGCAAAATAGGGTGACGTCATCACTGTGGCGTATGATCCACACATCAAGCTGGGCACCATCATTTAATAAAATTGCACACAATTTGTTCGTCTCTATGCATTCGCCACTGGCCGACCTTCATGTGGCGCCATTCATTTGGGGACATTCCTGAGAAAATTGTGAAGCAACCATTTGCCGCGCAGTGCTCCGGATGGTGGCATACGATTTCGGCTTGCAAATAGCTGACTGGTGCTGGTCAGTAAGGAGGTTAGCTTGAGACAGGAATTGCAACCGACGATGTTTGCACCTTTGATTTCATGCCTTCTCGGCTCAGACATTCGTATCAAAATTGTGATGCAATCGTTCGTCGCACAGCGTCATACACAAACAGACGCAAAAACAATTCAATGCAATTGTAACCATTGTGTAAATAATGCGACTAGGGACAGCAATACTTTCGCAGTCCCAAAAGTAAGAAGTCCTAAACGCCTCCGGCGAATTTTTTTTCCTGATGATATGGTCTTCACTTGCGTATAGTGAGAGCAACACATGACAAAATATTGCCGTACTTTTAGCCGTTTACTAGCGCCGACATGCGCTGCGACAGCACCCGCTGGTCTTCTTTGTATTCCCCGGCTTGTGTGTTGTTTCGCTGAGTGTGTCTGCTTTGTTAGTCCTGGCGTGCCCTTCTGCCCTTTCTGTCGGCTTTCTGTGACATTTCTGTGGAGGTGCTGAGTAATTTCCTAATGCAAGAAGAGCACCCGGGATCCTCGGGCGACGCCCAGCAACACCCCGTGGACACGACACTTGCCAACAACGCAAGCCGCCGCTTGCGAGGGTTGCATCCTGAGTATCGACCCCTGACGGCACCACCCCGCGCAACGACGTCCACTGCGGCAAGCCAGACCACGCAAAATGCCGTCAGTTCCCCACTGCTGATTCTCCATGCGCCTCGCACTCCCGCATAGTTTCATGGCGACCAGTTCGAAAACGTGGAGGACTGGTTGCCCAGCTAAGACCGAGTCTCGGCGTTTAATCCGTGGGACAAGGACCGCAAACTACGCTATTGTGAACGACACCGTGACATCGAGCAGTGCCTGACGGCCAGCGTCCCCCCTGCGCCTTCGTCAGAGCGCCCGTCCAGTTCACTTTCGCCCTGTCGGTTCTCTTCCCCAGGTCGCCAGCTGTCCATCCGGCAGTCCTCTATTCCACGTCGGGAAGACTGAAGACTGCGATATCTGGGGGTAGGGCCGCCGTTGCTCCGCAGTTCGAACAAGATCTTCCACTCGCCTACTTGACCCTTCAATCTGATCTTCCACCCCCTGCTTCGACCACCTTCCGACGCCCAGAACAGCCTCTGCTCGTCACTCCGTTTCGATGAACATGAAAATGAGGTTGTTTCCGCCAAAATACCGGTCTCGCTTACGACCACCATGTGACTGCCCTCTCGATACAGGCGCAGATTTCCCCGTTATGAGTCGTGGTCTTGCTACCCTCCTGAAAAAAGGGCTGACACCCTGGCACGGAACACAAATTCGGACCGCTGGCGGTCTTGTGGTGATGCCGCTCGGCGTCTGGACCGCTAGGATTGAGATTCACGGTATCATATTCACTGGTTGCCTCACTGTACTGGCTGAGTGCTCCAAGGACTAGTTCCTCGCTCTCGATTTTCTTCGCGAAAATAGGGCTGTCATCGATCTCCGCGAGCTCATGGTGACGTTCTCCGCCCCATGCACCATAGCCGACGACAGTGCGCCAGGCAGACCCGTTTTTCGCGTGTCCAACGACCATATCACTTTACCACAGCGTGCCAGCTTATTTGTTACGGTGGACTGCGACAACCCCCGCGCCTCCGACGGCATCGCAGAAGCAAACTTGTCTTTACTGCTGAGCCACCAATTCTGCATCGCACGGGGTGTCATTTCCCTGCAGAACGAGCGAACTCAGCTTCAAGCTACGAACTTTAGAGCCGAAAACCGCCACTTGGCGAAAAATATAGCCATCGCCTATTCCGATGAAATTAGCGAGACCGCCACACACTGCGTGTTGTCAACGTCTCAAGACACCCCTCCAATAGGACCTAGTCGAAAAGTTAAGGCTGACGTTAACCCTGCTTTGAACACTGATCAACATCGCCGCTTGCAAACCATCCTTGACTCTTTTCGTGACTATTTTGCGATCGCCTCTAAGCTATGGCAGACATCCATAACGAAACATTGCATCATAGTTGATGACAATGAGCGGCCTATCCGTCAACACCCCCATCGAATGTGGAGAAAACCACGTGAGGCAATACGGCTGCAGGTTGACGAAATGCTCCGGGATGATGTCATACAACCGTCCACAAGCCCATGGACTTCGCCCGTTGTGCTGGTCGCCAAGAAGGACGGGACACTGTGGTTTTGTGGCCACATTCGAAGACTTAACAAAATTACCAAAAAGGAAGTTAACTCTTTACCTCGAATTGATGACTCTTTCGACCGGCTGCGTCATGCCCGCTACTTTTCTTCTCTTGACCTCCGCAGTGGTTATTGGCAGATTCAGGTGGATAAATGGGACCGCGAGAAGACAGCGTTCGTTACTCTCGACTGGATGTATACGTTCAAGAGGCTCCCCTTTGGCTTGTGTTCCGCGGCTGCTACCTTTCAGAGAATGATGGACACTGTCCCCGTTGGCCTCAAATGGTCGTCCTGCCTCGTCTACCTTAATGATGTAATTTTTTCTGCCACCTACGATGAGCATCTCAAGCGCTTGAGGGCTGTACTAGAAGCCATACGATCGGCCAGCCTCTCGCTCAAACGAGAAAAATGCAACTTTGCGTTCCAAGAGCTGAAGTTTCTGGGCCATGTCCTGAGCGCTGAAAGTGTTAACCCTGACCTCGAAAACGACGGCTGCCGTCGCTGCGTTTCCGATCCCCACTGATAAGCGTGCTTTTCGCGTTTTTTGGGTATCTGCGCGGATTACCTACCTTTTATGGGCGTGTTTTCCCGACTTTCCGAGCCTCGAACTCGCTTGACAAAGGACGAGCAACCTTTCATCCGGGACCCAGAACAGCAGGAGGCCTTCGACGACCTCAGTAACCGCCTCCATTTTACGTCTATTCTTAGCCACTTTGACGAGGAAGCAGACACGCAACTACACACGGATGCCAGCAATGTAGGTTTGGGTGCCGTCCTCGTTCAGTGGAAATTGGTGTTGAGCGCGTGATTGCTTATGGAAGCCGCACTTTGTCGCTATCTGAAGCGAATTATTCTACCACAGAAAAGGAGTGCTTTGCTGTCGTTTGAGCGGTAGCGAAATTTCGCCCATACTTGTATGGTCGCCTATTTCGAGTTTTGAGCGATCACCGCTCGCTTTGTTGGCTCGGAACCTTAGAGACTCATAGGGGATGCTAGCGCGTTGGCGCCTCCAGAGTCAAGAATTCGATGTTACCATCGTGTACAAGTATGACAACAAACAGAGGGATGGAGACTGCCTGTCCTGTGCTCCTCTCTCGTACGCCTTTGCTGACATGTAGCACGGTCCCGCTTGTTTTGGCAGTATGCAGTAAAAATATTAAAAGCTCACTTTCAGTTTAAATGTGTGGTCATAACATTGAGAGCGAATCGCCTTTCTCATAGTACCGGACATTTCACATCTCTGGGCTTTCCGATTAAGTAACAGCGTCATTTAGGCATCGCACTTAAAAAATACGCCAATATCTCCAATGCCTTATTTCTTCCACCGAAAATAAAACGAAACTATGCTAACAAATACCAGTTAACTGGCCCTGTTATAAAAAGCTTGAGACAGGTGGAAGCCACGGCGCGCCTTCTTTCGCTTAAGACAGGCGCGTCAAATAGCGGTGGAATGTTCACTCTTCTGGCGGTGTGTTTGCACTCCTCAGAGTGCGTGATAAAGGGGGCCGTCCTCACAATGTTTTGGCGCCCATCTTCATAGAGCTGCGCTGGTTCTGACGTTCTGTGCATTGTAGATTGTAAATGCACAATGCATATATGTATATTTCTATCTCTAGGAATGATATTTTGCTGAAAAGTTTTTCTGTATACATGCATCTTAGATAAACATTTTGATTTCAAGATTTGTAGGCATCTAAAACGCAATATTCACTAGACCATAGAGATAAGGGTTCTATGATTATGGTGAAATCGAAAACGTGTGACATTTATGCTTAAATATTCGATTACACTTGCACAAGTGAACTAAAGTGATAATTGTAGTTAATCAGGAGGCTCAACATAGTGAATATCGTGAACTGTACATGGGATTTATTCAAAAGTTAGCGTTGAAAAATCTGCAGATGACTGCGTTTTCTACACAACAGTTCACTCAACAGCGGACCGAATCAAGATGTAGCGCAATCAACAGAAGATCGCACACTGGTGCACCAAATGAGGCGTGTTTCTTATGAATGGTAGGTATGTGGTACTTCAAACGTATAAAAAGAAAACTTTTGTAGCGTTTGCTACTAGGCGATGATACCGAGTAAAACCCAGGGCTGATGTCAAAGGCGTAAGTGGCGAAGCATGACGCAGCGTGCAATGCAATTAACCGTATCGAGATAAACAACGATACACTAAGCGGGTCAGTGACCTTGAATCCAAATGTGCGTCTCTAAATTATAAGCAGTTTCCAGAAACCTGTGACAGCAACGTTCGCAAACTCCAAGAAAAAATGATGACCTCAAGAACCGTTCCAGTTTTCGAGGTCATCAACCGGTCGAATGCACAGTTTTTTGGCCTTGAATACACTGACCATTCAGAAAGGTGGGGCAGTGTACAGGCTCTAGTTGGCGAGAATTTTGTGAAGATAAACTGGCGGTTACAGTTTATTCTATTGCCAGGTCCGACCTCTTGGGTCGGTTCTCCGCCGAGAAAAATTGCTTAATAATTGCTAAATTTCAAAATGAAAAAGAAATTGAGACCCTGCTAAGCAATGGCAACAAGCTGAAGGAAACAACGTTCTAGATAGCAGGGACTACATGGCTGCTGTGCGCGATAAGCGTCGAAAGCTTGGACAGTTATGGAAGTGAATAAAAAAGGAGGTTGATCATGCCCGCTTTGTTTACATTAGGCTGGTTATAAATGACGAAGCTTCCGCCTAGGACACCGATGCGAACTGCGCAGTTCGTTTGCAAGCATCTGGAAATGATGCATTCTTAATCACGATCACGGAAACATGGCTTACGGACAACGCTCCCGATGACAACATTTTTTTTCTCAGGCGATATTTAGAATATTCCGCGGCGGCAGGTCGAATCGGATAGGTGGCGGTGCTCTGCTGTAAAATAATTATCGTGTATACCCATCGCACTTTCTCCGTTTCTTGAATGCGTACGGTTCTTGTTAGAAGACAGTAGTACTGAAATACTGATTGGTGTTTTTATAGCACCCAAGATATGGGCAGTGCTTCGCTGAAGGTTTATGTCGCATTTTGAGTGATGTGTGTAACCAAATTTTAAATTATGTGTCATTAATAGCTAGAGACTTTAATTATCCAAAGATTAATTATGAAACACTCTCTGTCGCGGCGAGTGAAAGAGAATCCAAAGTGTTCTTTCACTCATGTTAAAATTTTTCATTATCTGAACTAATCATGCAACCAACACGGCGCAAAGCTTCCACAGGCTTCAGTACGCTATATCTAATCTCTCCTATTATTCCTGACATTTGCGCCAACAAAAGCTATTTAGACGGACTCTGCGATCATGACGCCACAACTGGAAACATTGTCCTCATAGCAATAGCAAGATCATTAATAAAAAAATTAAATGCTAAAGCAGAGCTCTCTTCGTTGGAATGAACGCCCAATTATCCCTTTTTTCAGACCAGTTTCTTAGTGACCTCTTGTCCCGCAATGTTGAAGAAAGTGCGTCACGTAAAAAAATTGTTTGCTGACCTCGTTAACAACCGTATACTAACCATAAAAAATGGAAATAAGAGTTATACGCCGTGGTATAACCTCCAGCTTCGGCGTCTAAACAAAAAAGCGACTGTATACAGGCAAGTCGTAAAATAAAGTCTCTCATCATCGTGGCTTCATTAAGAACAGAGCGCCAAAGAATAACAAGCTATAATTATACCCACTGGACGCAAGATTATCTATGACGACCTATATTATATACTGACTAGTAATCCTCGTAAATTTTGGCAGGTAATAAATTCAAGCAATCATCCTGCTGTAATGCTTACCGACCCCACCGGTGCTACTGCTCCCGAGTCAGAGTTTGCACAAATATTAAATAATGCATCCTCGCCTGTATTCACCCGAGAGGACGTCACTTCATGCTCAAACTTAAGTAAGATTTATGATATCATCATGCCGGAGATAGCTGTTAGCGAGTACGGCACCATATCGTTACTTAATAATTTTAAGGTGCCATCTGCACCAGACCACTTTGGCCTCAACAACAAGTCGCTTAATAACATATCCTAGAGCATTTCGAGAATATTGTGCGCCTTTTCACTGTCATTGTGAACAGCCTCATTCTTAATGATTGGCGCATAGCAAAGATCAAATCAATTTTAAATCGGTCGATCGTCGATGGCCGCTTAACAACCGGCCAATTTAGTCAATGAATACTGTAGGCAAACTACTGGAACGTCAGATTTGCAAATAATACCATACTTAGAAGAGCATAACATAATATTCAAATACCAGCATGGCTTTTGCAAAGAATATTCACGCGATGCGCAATTAACTGGGTTTACTGATGACTTGTTTTATGTATTGATACTGTCAACCAAGTCGACGAGATTTTCTAAGTTTTTTTTCAAAGCTTTTGATCGCGTTTCTTGTCACAGGCTACTACTGAAACTAAAAGATCTTAATGATCACGCACAAGTCATTGTATGGATAAGAGATTTCTTGGTATTAAAATATCTAATTACAAGTATTAATCACGAGAACTGCGCTTTTATGCCTGTCACAGCCGGCGTTCCGCAAAAGAGCGTGCGTGGTCATTAGCATTTTCTAGTCTATATTAATGGTGTGATGATTTGAATCGCTAATTGCATTTCGTCCAGAGTAAAACTGTTAGCCGATGATTGCATGATTTACCGGAAATTGGTAATGATAATAACCACCAAGCATTGCAATCAAATCTCAACGCACTAAACAGGTGGTGATCAGACTAGCAAATGACCTTAAATCATGTTAGAACTATGTTCATGGCATTTACACATTCCTCTTTCCGTATTCCAACCTCCTACTTAATAAATGGCAATGTTGTCGAGTTTACTACAGCATACAAATATCTATAAATCAATTTTTAAGCGGATCTAAGATCTAGCATAGCATAATCGCATCAATGTTACTCTTGCATCTGCTAACCATACTTTCGGAATCATGAAACACAGACTATAGCGAGTGCCTACAAACCAAGAACAAACTCGAGTACAGGAGGTTAATCAGACCTAAAATTTAATATGCATGTGCCATCTGGGACCTGAACCAAGACTACATCATTCGTAACATTTATTCCTGCAAAACCGTGCCGTACATTTCATTTTTTTGATTATTCTCTCTAGTCCAATCTTACATCTTTAAAAAGTCGTGCCAAATTAGATCACCTATCACTACGACAGAAACACTCTCGTTTATTACTGTTTGATAAACTTTATCATCGCAATCGTTTTCAGGATGGCTTCTTTCAGTCACCCCCTACCCTTATCACCCCTACAAATCTTCACACCCTTACAAAGTCAAACGACCGGCTAGTCACTCGGCTCATTAGGCGCAATCGTTGATACACAAAACCATTATTGACTCCAAAGGCCCACCATCATATATTTTCACTGAAGTTCACACCGATCGAGTTCATCAAAACCTGTGTACTCATTTCAAAATGTGAAGTTTCTGTGCTTTCTCGACTTAGTTATTCTGGTTCAGGGCTACCTTAATCCCATTTGTCTTCTATTTCGGTACTGTTTTGCAAATTTTTCTGTTTATTTTAGAACTGTAAATACCAAGCGTATCATTTTTTACACTTTATCCTTGTTTGTCGCTATCTTGTCTCTGTGAAAGTGATATTATTGTATTTTGTGTGCCCCCTCTATGCAATACCTTCTCCCAGAAGGCCTTCACGGTATATGAATAAATGAATCGTATCCTTATTGCAAAGTTGGCATAAAACCGCTGTAATAATCACATGTGAACTACATTGGGACTTAGAGAAATAGTAATTTGAAATGGCGTCCCCCTAATCGACACTATTTTCGGGAATGTTCTCAAGACTCTCTGGTGGTTGAGGCATAAATTGCGTGCAAAGAGTGGCTCGTGCCTCAAAGCCGTTTTGCCCTATGTCATTGAAGAACATACTGTTACGTTACCCTTATGAGCGGCTTTCCTACGTTTTTGACGCTCCAAATTACTTACTAATATTTGTTTCCTTATTGGTGTGATATTTAATTGCTGCCAAGTACTGCCTCTCTCAATAACGTGCTTAAAAATTGGCTACCGCATTGGTGCTTTCGACAGCAAATCTGTACTTACAGGTGATGTAGAAGTGGGCCAAGTATGTTATAAGCCTTCTTACTTCACACAAGAGCACTGTGACAACTGATATAAAAATTCAATTAAATGTCATTTGCGCAGGGTACGATGAAGTCATTGTTACGAAGTACTTTATACAAGCTAGAGTCTTAGAACCTTCTTTCGCAATTTAGCTGAAGGACACGAGAAGACCACGACCAAGAAGCAGGCAGAGAACTTGGACCAAGAAAGTTCAGCTGCCATCTTTCCTGTAAAACACCGTGGCTGGGTGCGCTTAAAAAGAAAGCCTTCAAAATTGCAGTCGTTCCAGTAATGGTGTTCGGAAGGAGTTAGAAAAAGCTTGTTTTGTATTATGTCAGCTGCTTTGATGTGGCTTTTTTCTCACATTGTTGTTTTGGGTAAGGTAAGTTGTTGTGCAAGTCGGCTACGATATTCTACTGCTACAGCGCGACGAACGGGACACAGAAGAAGGAAACACGCATTGACTCAACACAGCGCTGTGTTGTGTCAGTGCGTGTGTCCTTCTATGTCCCGTCCGTCGCGCTGCCATGAAATGTTGTTCGTTTTTGTCTCTGCTCACAAGAGAAACAATAAAACATACGCATGAAGAAAGGTGAGGAGAGTATCGCGGGTGCGGAAGTAGAGCCATTAGGGTCTTAGAGAGAAACTGTGGGACGCTGAGAGCGGTGCAAGGCCTTGCGTTATCTTAGAAAAGTCTCCATAGTCCAGATCCCTTAGGTCAAGGTGAAAGCGTTCCGGTGCATAAAACATGCAGTTCAAAACAAATATATGCAATTGTTCGTTATCTGCCATCTTTGGGCGAGCTCCTGGTGTCATTAAAAAATCTTTCATTAAAAAAACGATCAATCGTATTATTTTTTTCCTCCCTCACCGTATTTTTCTCGATAGCTCACTGACTTCCTCTAGGCGTTCTGGTGCTTCGTTAGAGGGTAGTACTGAAAGCACCATGTTTCGTCTGCATAAATTATGCTGTCGAAGAAAGCATCATGTCAGCCTGCCTTGGGGAGCAAAGCAGCATCATACCTACGACCGCGTGTCATGCGTAAGGAAGTGCGGCACTAGTCTGGCATTTAAATTTCGTTTCCCTATACTCTGATGTATAACATGACACTTTGTCTTGCTTATGTAGAGGGCGTCTCATACCATGCGAAATGCAAAGGAATGGCTTTGCTGCATGAATTCTCTGATCCGCGCCAAGTTCTCCTGATTCCATGAAGTTGTAGGTAATCCCTACCTTGTTTCGTCTTCCACCGACGCTCTCCTGGACATGAAGTTCTCTTTTGCTGCTTGAACACTCGTCTGCACGATAACGCCTCGTTCCCGTGAGCATCATGAAGATGCTCTTTTGTTATGTGGCGGTACTGCAAAACTTTACAAAGATATTGGTAACAGCTCATCGTTAGATGTTTTTGTGCCCTGGTTATAGACCAACAATTTGTTTCGGAGTAATTATTATTTTTCACACTTCGTTTTTCTGCCCTATTATTTTATTGTCTTGTTCGTGCCCCGACGGAAATTAGACTACTGACTGCAGCTAATTTTTTTTTCTGGTATCTCTATAGCCATGTTTGTAGCCTATTATTTGTATCTCAAACTCGAACTAGTTCTTGAACACTCTAACCGATTTTGTAACTATTTTTGCCACATGTTCTTGTTTAACTTGTTGTACTTATGAGTGTGTGAAACACAATATTTACTGATTTGTTGCACGTGTCATTCAGAGCCCTTTCTGTTACAGTCCCTTATTGGACTCACAGTATCAAAAAAAATATTGTCTTATTGCACTGTACAAGATGAACGTCCATTTGTGCATAGTCACTCGCAGATCAATGCGCCAACGAAAAGAAATGTCAATATTCGACAAGCGAGGTCTTTTAGCGGCTGCCACATCTATTAGAAGAGAGAGCCATGGTAACAATAAATTGTGGCATTATACACAAGCACCAAGAGATTCATCCTGGAGTAAATTCTAGAGAAGAAAATAAATCAGTCTATAAACGTTGGCAAAACACACACACACACACACATTAGTAAAAAACGTAGGGATGCAGTTTCTAGATAAAAAGTAACGATAAACATTTCATATCGGTCATTATAGGGGCTGGTCTAGGATATTAGATTTGGTTCTCGAGAAGCGACCCGACAGAGCATATGCAAGAAACGTACTACACACACTATTGGTATGGATTTTGTCACCTTGTTTGGGCATGTGTATGTTGAAACTTATCAGAGACGCATTATTAGAGGAAGTTGCATTCTGCCCAGAAAAGAGAAGACCTATCCAAGTGGCCGACCGATACGCACAGTGGGAGCGTGCACAAGTTGCAGCATGAGTATAGCGAAGACAAATGTCTTTTTATTCTGCAGCTTCTACTTTCACTAAATAACAGGTACTTGAGTAAAAAGCGCACATCTGTCGATTGTTTCAGTGCGAGAGTGAAGCGCACCACACGTCTTGCAGTAATGTGGCGTTGGTACTAATCGGAGTTTAGCACATACAATTTACAGCTATAGTTATTTTTCGAGAGCTTTCCGGTGGGACGAGTGGTTTGGAGAGCCTACATACATATTAGCACATACACTACGAGAGAATCTGAACGCAAGTCAAACCTGCATGAATGCAACATAAGTAAAATATAAATCGGGCTATGCTCCCTTAACAACTATTAATGAGCAAATTCGACCAGAATTCACATAGATTAGGTTGTGGAGAAGAAAAGCGAAGTTCTGTTAATGCGCAAACGTTGGCAACTCTCTGCTGAAGAATGAAGGGGAAAGCAGTTTTTAAATTAAAGAAATGCTTAGTTTTGCAACGACGGGATCACATGGACGCTACAGAAAAATATGCTACGGTTGTGGCCGCAACAATGCTTTCAGCATGGCAATTGCAATTATATGTTATTTTTGGGTTGGGTTTAGTGGCGCATGAGCTTCTAAGGCTATCATGCGCCAAACGCAAGGTAATGGTTGTTGGGATTCAATTTCAATTTCAATTTTTTTCAATTCAATTTTTATTTATTTCCTATGTATACATGGTGAGGTTCGAGGGAAAAAAGCCAGAATTTGTGGCTTGACATGCCCCTGGGCCCCTACATTGCAGGGCAGCAGGTAACATACAGGCACAAAAATCATCTGAAAAGACAATGAGGAAATGAAGCTTACACAATAAAATGATAACAAAAAAGCAACAGAAAAATATATACTGCACAGAAAAACAAGTCATTGATTATTCAAATCAGGTCAACACTTTATGCAATGAAAGAGATAAGGAAGAAGTGAAAGCATGATGAAATCTAAAATGTAGCACATACATCCTGTATATTTTTGCGGCATGCTCGTGATACATCAACTTTTACGGCATGAAACTTATTTAAAAGACGGGGCAGCGTCTTTGCTAGGCTATATGTGCCATATATTGTGCGGCATGTTGGAATATGTCATAGTTCGCTTTGTCTGTTAGGGTAAGCTTGTACATTTATCGAAAGGTGTGCCGTGTCACACAAGTAATTCACATTTGGTCTTAGGTCCTTCTTATATCTTTCAGCCAGCCTAACATTATACATTTCAGATATATTTACGTCCTTGAACTGGCGGAATAAGTTGCATGTGTTTATATCTGAACCGACGTTGAGTATTTCACGTAGAGCCTTCTTCTGATAAACGTAAATCATATTTTTATTGGTAACTGTAGTTGTTCTGCGAACTAAGTGCGCATAGTTTACTTGGGACATAAAGAGCGATTATACAGGAGTTTAACTTTGCACGGAAGTAAGTAACGATGTGTGTTTGATAAAACCAAACTGCGAATCTGTTATTATTTGGTGTTTGTCACAAAAGCATGAGATTCGCGTGTGGATAATTTTTTCCAGCCCTTTAGAAAAGATTGGCAGCACAGAAACTGGCCTGTAATTTGAAACACAAAGCTTATCTCCTTGCTTATACAAAGCAGTAACTTTAGCAATTTGCATTCGCCATGGAAACATTCCGCATTCAAAACTTAAATTAAATATATGTGCTAAAATTGGAGCTAGAATATCTAACACATGCTTCACAGGCCGTATCTCTAGATAATCCGAATAATGGCATCTGCTGTTCTTCACGTTAAAAAATGCAGTGAATACTTCAGAACATGTAGTTGGACTTAAATACATAGAATCGCTGCTTTGCCTGATGAGAGCATCATATGACTTGTTTGACGAACTTTGGTATGCTCGGGTAACGAAATATATATTGAACGCCTCTGCTAGTTCCTGCCCATTTACAATTCGTCCTTGAATAAGTAGTTCTTGAGGAGAGCTAGGCTGCGGTGTACGTAAAACAAGGTTGTTAATCTGGTTCCATAACTTTCGGGAATCACCGTCGCATGATTCGAATTTTCCGTAGTAATACGAAGCCCTTGTACGCCTTAACATTTTGTTGAGCTTATTTCTGAGTACTTTGTATTTTGCTAATAGTTCGGGATCAAGTATTTTAATGAAGTCTTGGTACATGTTTTCTTTAGATTGTATCTCTTTGAGCAATTGTGACGTCATCAACTCCTTGCGCTCTTTTCGAGGTGCTACGTGCGCCTTGTATGGAAAATGTTCGGTGTAAAGCACTTTAAATTTATCCAGAAATCTATCATAAGCGGTGTCGACGTCTGCCATAGAGAGCACGTCCGACCAGGTTATATCTGAAACAGCCTGTCTGAAAGAAGCAAGGTTTTTTTCAGTTATTGCTTGATGAAAGCAAGCACGTGCTGGTTTTTTCTTCATGCCTGATTTCACCCCTAGCAGTATTGGGAAATGGTGACTAATGTCATGATGAAAGAAAGCGGACACAATGCTCTTTTCATCAAAATTAGTAATAAAAAGGTCAATAAGTGATTTTGTACGCATAGTAACTCTAGTAGGTGTATCAACTGTGTTAATGCAGCCATTTCCGGAAAACAGCAGAATCAAATCTTTTGATCTGCTGCTATTGGAAAGCAGATTTACATTAAAATCGCAGCCTAGATTGACACTGAAGTTGTTAGAGTTCACTAAATTCAAAATTACGTGAACGAAAGAAAAGAATTCTGCAATTTGGCCATAAGGAGGGCGGTAACAAACTGCAATAATATTGCGGTCAATATTTAAGCAAACCATTTTGTATTCACAAGTGACACAACAAAATCTTGATACTAGGTCACAATATATACACTTTTTTACTAATGCACAAACAGCGCCACCACGATTTACCGATCAGTTCATGAAGAACGAGTTGTACCCGGGCATAGTAATCACTTCTTCATAACAGGAGTACCAGGTTTCCGTAATCATAAACACTTCAAATGTATCTAGTTTATGAAACAGCTACTCAAGATCAGCAGTTTTATTTACGGCAGACCGCGCATTCACATCGAGACAAAGAAAAAAAGTGTTTGTTAATATTTCAAAACATTTTACTTCATTCGTGGTGATTTGGTAAGGCTGGTTGATAAGGCTGCGCACTTCTACATTGATCAATGTTTGCGGCGCCCTGACCGAGTGGTCCGTGGCTCCACACTGTGCTCTACTTCGCTTTCTTCGTTTTTTGATCCCAGTTCAACGTTGTCCTTGCTAGCATTGTCCCAGGTGAAAAGACAACCATTTATTAGGACTTTACCATACGTCAGCCTCACTTTTTCTTTCCTGTCACGATTTTCCTCGGTTCGATTCCACAGCTTTTTCCTTACCTCTCGGACACTTTGTGAAAAATCTTCGCTGTTTGAATAGGTAGAACCTTTAAGTTTCGAACACTGCTTTAAAATGTTCACTTTATCACTGTAGTCTAGTAACTTTAAGATCAAATGTCTATCTTTGCCTCCATTGTCTGCCTTTCGTCTATCGAGCTGATGTATTCTTTCAATACATGAAATTGTCACGTTCAGCTTATCTTCAAGAATATTTTTTGTTACGATAATCTGAAGTTGTTCGTCAGACTCTTCTTCTTGTTCCACTATGCCAAAAACAATCAGGTTTGATCGCCGGCTTCTATTTTCTAAATCCTCAATATTTTGTCATTAAGGAAAGCTGTTGCTCCAATGCAGTTACTTTTTCTCACATTCCATGGCTTTTTCCTTAAGACTTCCTATTTCTTCCAGCTTCTTTTCAATAACGTTGAGCTTCTGGTTCGTTACATTTTTTCCTTTCTTTATTTCCTGTATGTCTGCCGCAATCAACTTCAGTTGCTCCGAAATCGAATTGTCTGGTCCGGGGTTTGCCTCGATATCTCCCCCCAGGAGCAACAAGAATCGCAGTGAAACACAAAACTACACATCAAGTCAAGCACGGGCCGTGGGCACGGCAGCAAAAGAAGGCAAACATTGTCGCTACGAAAGCATTTTCTATAGCGTTTGCTCACCTTGGTAAAGAAGACAAAAGGGTTTGAAGCCCTCATCCTGGTATTGCCGCCGCGCCCACTGCCGCGTGCTTCGTGGCACCCCTCTTTTGTAAATTCCGGTGATTCTGCTGCCGATGCTTCTGCCGCTTCCGTCGACGAAGCAGTGACGCTGCTGGGAAGGCTGTGGTAGAAATATTGGAATACGGCCTCTTCTTAGAATCTTGAAATGCTTGAAGTGATGATGGGATCGATGCAAGCAACCGTACTGCCCGATAACGATGCGCAGTGTAAGGTCGGCGGCTGCCCCACCAGTAGAGGAAGCAATCCGAGAAAAACCAGGGTAAGAAAGACAAAAGGGTTTGAAGCCCTAATCATGGTATTTCCGCCGCGCCCACTCATCCCAACGCTGCCACCCAACGCCACATCCCAACACTGCCAACAGTTGTTGGGATTCAGGTAGCGTGACTGGGCCGGGGAAGAGACGAGGACGGTCGGAGGAAGAAAACTTGAAAAACTGTATACAAAGACTATTTACATATTGTACAAGTAGGGCAACTGAGAGTGCACCTCTCAGTAAAGAGAGCTTCTTAGCAGTCGGGAGTCTCTCCCAGCAAAGGGTATCTCTCAAGAAGGGGGCTCTCTCTGGTACCAAACCAGCAACTCGTTAAATACTCTTTGTATTCCCCAGATCCCTAGCTGGGGAATACAGTTCGAAGAATGATGTCCACTCACACGATGGCACTGATGGTACCACCCACGGCAGGGCGGTTTGTTCTCTCGCAGATCGGTCGAGGGAAAGAGAACAGGACCCGGTCACGTTGTCCTCCACGAGGCCTCCAGGTGTTCGGGCACGTGTGTCCGGACCGCGCCCATATAGACCCGGAAGGCGCCTGCGTGACACAGGAATGCAGGCTGTCTCCCATTAGGGGTTGAAAGATCTTGTACTGATGACCGGAACGCGGAGCCTCTGTCGAAGGCGTGGCACTCGGGCTATTGTTCAACCCTAGCGTGACTGAAGAGGGCAACACTGATCTTGTACTTCGTCGTCTGATGACCGGAACGAATACGTGGGGACGCTATTATCGTCGCTGCACCCGATGACCTGTTCGAACACGAGGGGACGATATTATCGTCGCTGCACCCGATGTTCCTGCAGCAACGTTTCTTAAAGAGGGCTCATTCCTCTTCGCGGTGGTTTTCAGGGAATCCTCCCTATGTCCAGCTTCACGGAACTCAACAGCAGGAAGGGAGTGCGAGCACAACAGCACCCCCGCAGCCAGATATTGCGCCCGGAAGATGAACTGCTCGCACGTGTCTCGGCTGACTGGGCGTTCCAGGAACCAGATGCTCTTTGGGAGTCTTCGGATGACCTTCAGTGCCGAAGCTCGGCATCTTTTCCCCTCGTCAGGTGGCTGTTTTGGGACGTTCTCTGCAATACTAGCAAAAAAGGGATCACAGACGCCAAACCACACCTGGCAAAAGCAAGCGCAATAGGAACCCACTCATCCCGTCAGACCAAAACTCGAGCCAAAACTGCACTTAGCAAAAACGGCTAAAACTTGAAGAGATCAAATGTTTTTGCCTGAATGAACACATGATGTCTCCCGACGAGGAGTTTGGACATCGCACCTGTCCAAGGCGTGTGTTCCCGCTCAAGGTGCACTCGGAAGGAAAAAAATTCGCTAAATGAAATCAGGTTGGTGCTTAGATGGCACGCGGTACGGGAATAGGTGACTGGTTTTGGCCGACATGGCGTTCAATTTTGCCCGCCCCAATACCTCAGAGTCAAGGTACATTACCCCACTCGCTCTTTCTTATCTTTGGCCGAAAGAAGGATAACTTACTCCTAGGTATGTTACCTGATTATGAACAACATTATTGCAAAGAAAATGGGAGATATACGCTCTCCATTAGGAAGAGAATATGAAATAAATCACCAAAACTAAAATTTGGGAGACATCCCCTTTTGGAAAAATCTTTAGCAACTAAAAGGCTCGGCTTAACCCGTCGGCATTTGTGTGGAGCCTGCCTTTCTTGTAGCGAACCTCAAAGCTGGGGCGCTGCAGTGCCAGGCTCCACCTCAGCAGACGACCATTTTTGGGCGACATATTGTGCAGCCAAGTCAAAGGGCAATGGTCCGTTTCAACTGTGAAACGGGACCCGGAGACGTAGCATGCCAGTTTGTCAATAGCCCAAACCAGGCATGCGCATTCTTTTTCAGACGTGCTATACGCCTCTTCCCGCGTGCTGAGCTTGCGGCTCAAGTAAAGGACAGGCCGTGTTTGCCTGCCATCGCTTTCCTGGAAAAGAACAGTGCCTAACCCGCGGTCACTGGCATCACATTGTATGATAAAGGGTTTCGAGAAACCTGGCGCTGCCAGTATTGGGCGCTCGCTTAGGGCCGTTTTCAGACTCTGAAATGCCTTCTCTTTCTTTTGGTCTCAAGAAAGATTGGTAGGCTCACTTTTTCTCAACGCGTCGGTCACGGGGCCGGCTAAATCAGAGTAGTCTTTTACATTATGCTGATAATAGCCTGCTAGGCCAAGAAAAGCCCTCAGTTTTGATTTTGTGGTTGGGCGACGGTACTCCACCACGGCAGCCACTTTAAGTTCTGCAGATCTGCGTTGGCCTCGTCTAACCACGTGCCCAAGATAGTTCACTTCGGCGCACCCCAGGTGGCATTTTGCCGCCCTTACTGTTAAACCAGCCTCAAGCAGTCGGATCAACGCAATACGCAGGTGTTCAATGTGCTCCTCCCAGTTTTGTGAGAAAACGGCCACGTCGTTAAGGTAGGAGAGAGCGAAATCAGCAAGTGCCCGCAGAACTTGGTCCATTAACATTGAAAAACAGTACGGAGCATTTTCTAAGCCGAAGCTCAACATTACAGGGCGAAACGTTCCCGCGGAAACACGAATGGTGCGTACCTGCTGTCACGCTCAGTGAGTGGCGCCTGCCAGTAACCACGAACTAAATCCAGTGTGGAATATATTCTGATTTAGCGACTCTTTCAACTCTCTCCTCGATGTTCGGAATGGGGTAGGTCTGGTCTACTGTGATTGAATTCAGTCTCCGGTAGTCCACGCAGGGTCTCGCATCCTTGCCTGGAACCTCTACAAAAATGATTGGTGACGTATAGTTACTTTCGCAGGGCACTATGACGCCATGTTCGCACATACGGCGGATCTCCGTCTCAATGATTTCCTTTTGTCTTGGAGAGACACGGTACGGTTTGCTCCTGATCGGCTGTTTGCTGGACAGCTGAATGCGTGCTCGATGAGGGTTGTTTTTCCTGGCTTGTTTGAAAAGACCGCCGAAAAGTCGCGGACGACGTTTTGCATGTCTCCTCGTTGACTTTCCGTCAAAAGTGGCTCTCTGTCCATTGAAATTAGCACTTCATTCGCTGCTTGCTCGTCCTCGTGAGGCACATAAGGTATGTCTGCGATTTCTTCCTCTGGCATTTTCAGCGCCATGTTAACCATGGCCTGACGCTGTACTTAAGGCTTCATCAAATTACTGTGGATTATCCGATTGTGCTTGTTCTTAAATTTTACTTCATAGTCGATGTCCGATAGCTTGGACACCACCTTAGACGGCCCTTCACATTGCACCTCAAACTTGTTCCTTTTTGACGGACGCAGCAACATCACCTTGTCGCCAGATTGAATGGTGCGCTTGCGTGCAGATTTTTCGTAGTTCACTTTAGACAGTGACTGCGCTGCTCTGACATTTGCTCGCACGTGGTCTCTGGTTTTTGCAAGTCTTTACAGTAGCTTTAGAACATATTCCACTACACAGGGATCCTCTCCGTAACCCTCCCATGACTCCCTCAGCATGCGCAACGGGGTCCTAAAGTCACGCCCGTAGACTGGTTCAGCGGGGCTAAATCCTGGGCTTTCGTGGTGAACGGATCTCATTGCAAAGAGTGCTGCTGGAATGCAGCCTTCCCAATTTCCCTTATGCTGAAAACACAGAGACCTAAGTACCTGCTTTAGCACTGAGTGCATACGCTCGACTGAATTTGACTGAGGGTGGTGAATGGAACTTCGGATTATTTTAATCCCACACCGTTCAAAGAACGTTGTTGTCAAGCAGCTTTTGAACACGCTCCCGTTATTTGCTTTGTATTTCTGCAGGGAACCCCACGCGAGAGAAAAATAACAAAAGGGCGTCTACAACACATGCGGAACTTATCTCCTTCAAGGGAATGGCCTCAGGAAATTTGGTTGCCACGCACAGTGATGTCAAAATTTAGCGACAACCAGAGTTGGACGCTGACAGCGGGCAGACAGTATCCATTACAAGACGCCGAAAGGGCTCTGTAATGATGGGAACTAGTGTAATTGGCGCTTTCCATCTATCCGTCGACTTGCCAACGCGCTGGCAGGTGTCGCAAGATCTAACAAGTTGTTCCACATCTTTCCAGCAGTCAGGCAATTAAATTTTAAAGGCTAAAATAGCTTTTGTTTCCTTTATGCCCAGGTGGCCCGCCCATGAATTTCCGTGTGCGTGCTGTAGAAGCTGCCGCCGATACTTCTCAGGCACCAAGAGTTACTCATATGCGCGTCCCTTTGAGTCGCAGTATTTCTGTTACTGAAGGCCTGATTTTTCATGAAAGCTCATGTTCTTTCTGGCGACTCCCACTCTCACATTATTGCTTAGAGCTCTTAACGATAGGTCGCTTTTCTGCTCTGCAATGAGTGCTTTCCTATCAACCTTAGTCAACTCCTCCCAACAAGTCGAAGCAGGTGTTTGTCGAACCCTTCGCGTTGGTTCCTGTTGCCCCATTCTCTACGGAATCGGCAGTTCTTTGGATTTCACGAGCTACCGCTGGTTCGGGAACACCCTCATGGTCATGCTTATGCGGTTTAGAGGAATCAGTTTTCCTGCAAGGATCTCCGGCTGGTCGGGAGAATGGTTCGGTACCTGATCATTTATCGGAGCGCAATTGAGTTTCTTTGCGAGCTCTCGCGCTAGAGAACGTGTTAGCGCCATGCAAGCCAATACCGAGGTGAAAGAGAGCTTTTTCGTTCAGCAGCTGCTCGGATTTGTTCTAAAACAGGTAGGACAAGTGTGTCGGCACTGCCGCTTCTGTGTCTAGTCTGTCAAAAGTCCCCTCTAGAGTCACTTTCGCTATAGACGAAGATGCACTCTGTTCTTCGGTGACCTGCTTAATCCAGGCGCATTCTTCGGTGTAGTTCATTGAGGGAACACAGGATGGGTGAGCAACATTCATGGAAGCCGCTGAATCCCGCAGCACTCTTAAATTCTCTCCGTTTATCACCACGTCGCGCATGTACGGCTCCAGCAATTTAAGGTTTTCCTCAGACTCTCGCATGCGCTCGAAAGCCATCTTTTGCTGTTTGCAGTTCAATGAGATGTGACCTTTCTTGTTGCAATTATAGCAGACAATCAGCTTTCGCGCTTCAAACGCGCGAGATCCAGGTGCCTGCTGTTTCGGCGAATTGGCAGATTTGGGTGACTCAATGTTTTTTTCGCTACCTCCTCCTTTTGATCCCGCATCCTCTGCTCGGTGATTCCGGCTTGCTGGTGGCACCATTCGGTCGGGGATTTTCTTTAAATAGGTTGCTCCCTTTACAAACCTATTATCGTACCATATCTTGCTTTGGAGGTTTGGGCGAACGTATTACTCGTCTGCGAGCTGTGCCGCTTTGTCTAGGTCTATAATTGTTAGCCGATATCCTCAGATCTTTTGGAATCGCGCTATATTGTCAGGACTCGGCAGAACCCTGATGAGAGCTGAAGGTAAAACGTTTTACTGGTTAACCAGAAAACGCCCCGGCGCACTTCAGCTTCTTCTTCTTGCCTCGCGCTCGTAGACCAAGTCTTCATCTTTGGCGTCTTCTTGCATGCGGCATCTGCCTCCCTCCTCAGGAAGCATCGTCTCGATGGTAACAAAAGGAAGTAGGAGGTCAAGATCGGTCCGAGTAGTACGGCTTCATACGTACAACATGGACGACGTCGAGTTGTTGCTGGCATCGCTTGGATGTCGATAACCCGTCCGGCACCACCTCATACGTGACGTCGTTTAAACGTCGCAGCACAATATAGGGCCCGAAGTACCGCCGTAATAATTTTTAGGAGAGTCCACGAGGGCGAATAGGCGTCCAGACCCACACTTTGTCGCCAGGTTCATACATGACATGTCTGTGGCGAAATTGTAGCGTCGTGCGGCAGTCTCCTGCTGAGTTCTGATGCGCACACGCGCGAGTTGGGGAGCTTCCTCTGCGCGCTGTGCGAATTCCTCGGCGTCCTGATCGACATCGTCGCCGTCGGCATTCGGGAGCAGCATGGCATCTAGCATAGTTGTCACTGGTTGGCCTTGAAGAAGGCTGAAAGGCGTCATGCGAGTGGTGTCTTGTTATGCCGTTTTGTAGGCGAACGTGACGTCGGGAAGAAGTTCGTCCCAATTCTTGTGGTCTACGTCCACGTACATACAGAGCATGTCGGCGATTGTCTTATTGAGGCGTCCGTCAATGGATTGGTTTGGGGGTGATAGGCCGTCGCTTTATGATTACTGGTACCGCTGAGGCGGAGAACGGTTTCCAAAAGCTCGGCCGTAAAGGCAGTTCCTCGGTCAGTTATAATGAGTGCCGGAGCGCCATGCCTGAGGAAAATGTTCTCAACGAAGAATCGAGCTGCTTCGTCGGCGGTACCCCTGGGCAGAGCCTTTGTCTCCGCGTAGTGAGTTAGATAATCAGTGGCGACAATTATCCATTTATTCCCGGCAGTAGACGTCGGAAATGGTCCCAGGAGGTCCATGCCAATTTGCTTGAAAGGTGTCTTTGGCACTTGAAGACGGTGGAGTAGACCGGCTGGTTTTTCAGGGGGTGATTTACGACGTTGGCAGTCTGCCCACGTCCGTACATAGTGCTTCAGTGTCGCCGGGAGTTTCGGCCAGTAGTATCCGCGCTGTACTCTAGCCAACGTGCGGGTGTAGCCTAGGTGGCCGGCGGTTGGCTCGTCGTGACACGCTTGCAAGACTTCCGTGCGAGGAGCTGTTGGGACGGCGAGTAGATGACTGTTCCCCCCAGGACGTAAGTTCTTCTTGTAAATTACGTCGTTGCGAAGAAAGAATGACGAGAGGCTGCTGCGGGCGAAAATCTAAGGCACATCCGTAGTTCGCTTCTCCAAGAAACCAATAAGAGGGAGCAATTCCTGGTCCTCTCTCTGCTGTTGGGCAAGAGTTGCGTCATTTATGGCTCCTAAAAAAGCAGTGTCTTCATCGGTCATTGTGGAGGGTCCGACTGGTGCTCGCGAAAGGCAGCCAGCATCCGCATGCTTCTTTCCGGATTTGTAAATAACCGTCATGTCGAACTCTTGTAACCGAAGGCTCCAACGAGCGAGTCTCCCTGAAGGGTCCTTTAAGTTCGTCAGCCAACAGAGAGAGTGATGGTCGCTAACTTGAAAGGGGCGAGCGTACAAGAAAGGGCGGAATTTCAAAACCGCCCATACAACTGCAAGGCATTCCTTTTCTGTTGCCGAGTAGTTCGCTTCAGCTTTAGACAGAGTCCTGCTGGCATAAGCAATCACCTTTTCCACACCATCCTGGCGCTGCCCCAATGCAGCACCTAAACCCACATTGCTTGCATCTGAATGACGCAGGGTAGGGGCGTCGTCATCAAAGTGCGCCAGGACAGGTGGTGTCTGTAGGCGTCTCCAGAGTTCATTAAAAGCTTGGTGCTCTTCTTCACCCCAGCGAAAGACAGCGTTGTCCCGTGTCAGTGAAGGTAATGGCCAGGCAACTCGTGAGAAGCCAGCAATAAAACGACGGTAATACCCGCAAAGCCCCAGGAAGCGCCTAGGCGTCTTTTTGTCCGTAGGTGTTGTGAACTTGGCGACTGCAGAGAGCTTTTCGGGGTCAGGCCGGACACCTTCTTGGCTAACAACGTGTCCCAAGAATTGCAGCTCCTCGTAACCAAAGTGGCACTTCTCGGATTTTAGTGTGAGGCCCGCAGATTGTATGGCCTGAAAAACAGCTACCAAACGGCGCAGATGCTCCTCGAAGGTAGCCGAAAACACGATCACGTCGTCAAGATACACCAGGCATGTTTGCCACTTGAGTCTTGAGAGCACAATGTCCATCAGCCTCTGAAATGTTGCTGGTGCCGAGCATAAACCGAATGGAAGAACCTTAAACTCATACAATCCGTCAGGAGTGATGAATGCTGTCTTCTCCCGATCCCTCTCATCTACTTCAATTTGCCAATATCCACTTTTCAAATCCATTGAAGAGAAGGGACGCGCATTTCGTAGCCGATCAAGGGAATCATCGATGCGAGGGAGGGGGTACACGTCTTTTTGTGGTCACTTGATTGAGCTTGCGGTAGTCGATGCAAAATCGTAAGCTGCCGTCCTTTTTTTTAACACGTACCACGGGGGAAGCCCAGGGACTCTGTGTAGGCTGGATAACGTCGTCTCGAAGCATTTCGGCTACCTGACGTTGAATACACTCGCGCTGTTTCGGCCACACGGTAAGGATTTTGCCGAATCGGGCGAATCGCGTCATCCGTGATAATGCGATGTTTGGTCAAAGCTGTTTGGCCGACCCGCCATTCTGAAGCAGAACAGTCCCGAAAGTGATCTATGAGATCCAAAAGACGTTCCCGTTCTCAAGACGACAGATTTGGGCTCACATCGACTATGGGTGCGGGCGCCTTGCTCACTGATCCTTCCAGTTGCAGCACGAAATAGTCTTGGTCACTTGGGACGCTATAGAAGAAGGCTACAGTTGTGCCTTTCGGAATTTGCCGACGCTCGTCGCTGAAGTTTGTCAGCAGCACTTCGGCGTGCCCATTGGCCAAACTGACTAGTCCTCGATCTATAGAAACGCCTCGGCTGAGTATCAGGGTGACGGCCCGTTCGGCGACGCCATCGCCGGTATGCGCCACGTGGCACTTCACTTCAACAAGTGAGCACGATCGCGGAAGTAATGTCACCCTCTCATTGGCAACTCGTAAGGGCATCAGTGGTGCTTGCGCATAACCAAGGTCTCCATGATTTTTGGTGAAGGCAACGACGTTGTCCCGAAAGCTGATCACAGCCCCATGAAGGCGAAGAAAGTCCATGCCCAAGATGAGGTCTTTGCAACAGTCTGAGAGGATAACGAAACTGCCAACGAACACTGAGTTTCCTATTCCTATGCGGGCAGTGCACTTACCAGTCGGTGCCAGTAGCTGACCCCCAGCACTTCATATTACTGGCCCAGTCCATTCGGTTTTTACTTTGAGCAGCTTGTCAGCCAGTTTTTGACTAATGATTGAAAAATCCGCCACGGTATCCACCAGAGCGTGTACCTCCAGCCCATCAATGCAAACGGCGAGGTCAGCGCTAACAACGTCGTCTGGGTTGCTCGGCTCTCTCGGCATTTGCGGCGGAAGTGCGGTAAGGTCGGCGCTGTCATTTTCGTCGTCGGGGCAGCTTATCTGGTAGGGCATGTTCGGCGCTAATGTAGGCGTCATTTTCGGTGGTAGTGCGGCAGCGTCAATGTGAACAGAGGCGTCACAGTCATGGGTGGCGGTCGGCAGTTGCGGCGGTAGTGAGGGCTTTGAAACTTTTCGACTGGTTGCAACCTCCCCTCGCGAGGTCGCGGCGGTTAGTTTCCCCGGCGAGGGCTTGGGGTCCGCCGTCCGCTAACGTCAGCATCGCTACGACGCGTCGGTGAAGAATAACGCCGTGGAGATGGGGAGCGGCGGCGGAAGCCCGGTGAGTCGGCTTCCCTGCTGAGCGGCGAGTCCTCGAGTTGGGCACGGTCAGCGTCGAAATGGCGTCGAGCAGAACCAGGCGGAAAGGCCTGCCCCTCTTGGCGGTAGCGGCAGTACCGATACACATGGCCAGGTTGTCCGCAGAAGAAGCAGAGTAGTCGGCTGTCATAAGAGCGCCACAGGTCAGTTTGGCGCGGCTGAGGGCGGCCGGTACGTGCCCACTGAGGCTCCTGGAAGAACCGCGTCTGCTGACGGCTCGCTCAGCTCGGTGGGGCGTGGTCTGGCGGCGGACGACGAAGGACTTCCGCATAGAACGCGGGTTGCGGCTCCGCATCATAGTAAGGCGCCGTGATGACGGCCGTGTTGCTGTTGGGTTGGGGCACGTGGTATGGTTCGCAAACGGCTGCCCCGCTGTCAACTGGATGAGAGTCGTGGTATGGTGCAGACGGTGACAGAGCATGCCGGAGCTCTTTCCTAACGGCTGCTGCGACGGCCTCTGGTGACTGAACGCTCGTAGCAGTAATTCGCTGCAGCTCCTCAAGGACACTTTCTCGAATGAGGTCTCGAAGAGTGTTCCCATAGGTTGCAGTGAGTGCCGCCGCAGTCGGTGGAACACCGGTGTAGGGTCGGTCGTACTGGCGGCACCGTTCTTAGATGGCTCGCTCTATAGCTGTAGCGTCCTTGACGAAGTCACTGACGGTTTGAGGTGGGTTGCACACCAAGCCGGCAAACACCTGCTCCTTGACGCCATGCATGAGATGTCGTAGCTTCCTTTGCTCAGTCATATCGGGGTCAGCACGGCGAAAACGTCGAGCCATGTCTTCCGCAAACATAGCTGCGCTTTCATTTGGCTTCTGGACGCGCACTTCAAGCAGGCGCAGCGCATTCTCTCGTCGATTAGTAGTGTCGAAAGTGTCCACCAGTTGGCGGCGGAAGTCATTCCATGTGGACAAGCTGGCCTTGTGGTTTTCATACCAAGTTCTAGCAGTATCCTGAAGTGCAAAATAAACATTTCAAAGCTTCTGGTACACGCTCCACTGGTTGAACTTGGCCACTGGTTCAAACTGGTCGAGCCAGTCTTCCACATCTTCAAACGCGTTCCCGCGGAAGCACTCCGGTACCTTGGTGTGGTGAAGAGTCACCGACGTAGGGGTGGGAGGTGCCATGGCTTGGAAGACCCGGCGAACTTTGGCGTTTGAAGAGTGCCCGGTAGATGGTTGTACTCCGGGGAAAGGCCTAGACGTCGGCGGCTAGCGCGATGGACAGGCGTGTCGATGACCAGGACTCACTGTGGATTGCCGGAAGGAGTCCTGTGCATACCCAGTACGCTCCATCAGTGTCAGGACTCGGTAGAACCCCGAGGAGAGCTGAGGGTAAAACGGTTTAACCAGAAAGAGTCCCTGCTCACTTCAGCTTCTTCTTCTTCTTGCCTCGCGCTCGTAGACCAAATCTTCATCTTTGGCGTCTTCTTGCATGCGGCAATATACTGCTCTAGTCCAATGCACTCCAGTACCTTGTCATGACTTCCGTGCACCTCAGCGGTCTTAAGTCACTCGTTTAAGTTGACTTTAAGCCGGTACGGAAAGTGAGTATGCGACTCTCCGCCTTTCTTTGCCTGCCTGAATCGCTGCCTAAAGGCTTCAGCAGAAAGCCGGTACTTCCTAAGCAGTGCGCTTTTTACCTTCTCGTAGTCATCACATTCTTCCCGTGAGATACGAGCCACCACTTCGGCCGCCTCGCACGGAAGGAGAGAAAGTAACTTCTCCAATCAAGCGCTCTTGTCGATGTGCACCTTCCCGCATTCACTTTCGAAATTTTCCAAAGAGAGTGCAATATCGCCTCCCACGCGGTATTGTGAGACGAGATACTGCAATCTCTGCCTCCCTTGCTCCTCTACAGAAGCTACAGGGCTAAGACGCGCCATACTCCCTCCGTTCGACGCGATTTCGAGCTCCTTCAATTGTCGAGCATGTTCTCTCGCTTTTTACTCTGCTTCACCGACATCCCGTCTCTCTTGAGAAATCCGAAGCTGCTCTTTTTCTTTCTGCTCGCACAACTCTCCTCTTTCTTGAGCCAACCGAAGCTCTTCCTTTTCTTTCTGCTCACACAACTCCCGTCTTTTCTGCTCTTCTTTGCGTCCAACAATCGTTTCCCAAGTCTCGTCGACCTCCTCAGTAGTCACCTCGTCCTGCCGCATAACCTCGAGAATTTCTTTTTTTTCGCAGAACGCAGCGAAATCCCCTGCTCCTGGCAAATTTCGAGCAGCTCGTGCTCTTTAACTTCTCCATAGTGAGTTCCACTATGCGTTAGCAAGCCCAGTAAAACAAAAGCCCTAGTTTGAAGTGGACAAAAAAGTTTCCCTAAATCAATTTCTCAGACAACACGAATCCGCACCTAGCATCTGCCTGTGCTAGTATGGTCTAGCGAAATGAACGGAAAACATTTGGCACTCACCCTGCCAAGATATAGCTGACGCCCGTCAGTCCCGTAGCTGCCGAGGTCCGTTGAAGCCGGTAACTTCACGTGGATGTCCCACAGCTGCCATCCAGATGTTGGGATTCAGGTAGCGTGACTGGGCCGAAGAAGAGACGAGGACGATCGGAGGAAGAAATCTAGGAAAACTTTATACAAAGACTATTCACATAATGTTCAAGTAAGGACAACTGAGAGTGCCTTTCAGTAAAGGGAGCTTCTTAGCAGTCGGGAGTCTCTCCCAGCAAAGGGTATCTCTCAAGAAGGAGGCTCTTTCTGGTACCAATTCGGCAGTTCGCTAAATACTCCTCGTATTCCCCAGATCCCTAGCTGGGGAATACAGTTCGAAGAATGATGTCCAATCACACGATGACACTGATGGTACCACCCACGGCAGGGCGGTCCTGATGTTCTCTCGCAGCTCGGTCGTGGGAAAGGGAACAGGACCCGGTCACAGTGTCGTCCAAGCGGCCTCCAGGTGGGCGCGCACGTGTGTCCGGACCACGCCCATGTGGACCCGGAAGGCGCCTGCGTGACACAGGAATGCAGGCTGTCTCCCAGCAGGCGTTGAAAGATCTTGCACTGATGACCGGAACGCGGAACGTCTGTCGAAGGCGCGGCACTCGGGCAATTGTTCAACCCTAGCGTGACTGAAGGGAGCAACACTGATCTTGTACTTCGTCGTCTGATGACCAGAACGAATACATGGGGACGCTATTATCGTCGCTGCACCCGATGACCTGTTCGAACACGTGGGGACGCTATTATCGTCGCTGCACCCGATGTTCCTGTAGCCACGTTTCTTCCAGAGAGCTCATTCACCGTCGCGGTGGTTTTCAGGGAATCCTGCCCCATGTGCAACTTCGCCGAACTGAACAGCAGGAAGGGAGCGCGATCACAACATGGTGTATGCTTCGAACAAAAACCTAATGCAACTAGAGAAGAACAAGTTCAATGAAACCATGATTACTCAAACGACGTTTTCAAATTTATTTCGTAAATTATACGCAAAAAAGGGCCACACAAGTGCATGTGCAGCAGTGTATTTGTCAGAGGTATTCTTAAGACGTTCTTCGCCTATATTTATGCCTCTTCGGCAGTGTACTAGGCAGTGACACAATAGTGAAGAGCGCACTTTCTTCTCGCTACCTTTTTTTCTAACTGGCTTTGTCATATGCCCACCGTCCTCAAATATATTGCGCCGTAAATTTACTCTCGAATGCATTATCAATCATATGGCTAGAAGACAAACCTACTCACAGAGAGCTTTCAGATATATTCACTGCCGGATCCCACAACAAACTTTTCAATAGCCCGCTCTGTTGTCACACTGTTGTTGTTCTTCGATTATATCAGAGAACAGTCACGTCGGCTGTAATGAACTTTCTTGGTCTGTAAAAGTGATAGCCTGAACTCTGACGCTTGCTGTACTTCACCTATTTCTTGTTGTCACGCGCAAAGCAGGAAACTGGCACCTGAAAAGGAAACAAATTTTTTCCTCGCGGGAAGAAAAGTTGCGTCAAGTGTGCGTGGTCTCGTTTGCTTTCAGTTGTTGTTGCCTCTAAAGCAATCGTGGTACAGCGAGGATAGCCTAGGAATCTGTTAGTTTAGTGGCCGCGGCTTCACCCACTTCACGGCAAGAGCTCTTCAGAAAAAGTAAGGAAGGCTCTCTTTAAAACCGAAAAGCCCTCCAAGGAGTAGCGCCGAAACTGCCCGATAACTTGGCTCTTGCCCTGAGCTGGAGCTTCATCCCATAATTATGCATTTCGCAGCGGTGGGATTTTCTTCTGTGAATTTGTCCTTGCTATTAATATTATTACCATTATCAGGCCAGGTAAGTCTGACTAAACAATCCTACCCCGGAATCTTCACCTTGATGCAGTCGATTAAAAAGGTTTATGCTCATCGAAAGTAATGTTCTGGCCTCGAAAGCACGTGAATTATTATTTTGCCAGAATGCCTGCCTAGATAGCTTAACTGATTTGGCCCTTGTTGCTGCAACATGCACATAATTATCCTTCTGATGGCTAATCCCGTGAACGGAGGCTTTTGCCGGTCGTAGAAAGAGGACGATGGTCAAGGCCAACAAAAATCTGGCTTACAAATTTTGGTCACTCTCCCAGTGCTGATATGAGCCGATTTGTTCATAAACAATAAACAACCATGCGAAAAAAAATTGACATTTCTTTTCTACTTCCGTGTGTCCTATGTTCCTACTGCCATTCTCTTTTTAGGTCTTATCTTTTGTGTTCTGGGCTATAATATATATCATTTAGCAAAGCAAGTTTCCCCAAAATATAACAATCCCTTTACAATGAGCAGTTCGTAGCTAAGATGGTAATGCCTCTTGCGAAGTCACGACAACGAGCGCTAGTGAAACAATATTGCAGCACCTAACTGCTGAGATTACGTAGCAAGCAGGGATTTATTCGTTTTTTCTCGCTAGCTGAACGAGTATAGAACTCATTTGATCGAAATATAGGGTTCAAAGATGGCAACCCCTATCTATCGCCTTAATTGCCTGCATGTTCTACAGGGAATGGTATACTATTTTTATTATGAACCTTGTACCATACTAATTCTATATTGGCCGGGGACCTAATCATGAAACCAAATAACTACTGGTCTCATTACCCCAGGGGCTTCTCACTCGTTCATTGTTTTCGGGTTTCGGGTGTTGATGGTCCGACTAAGCACCCTGTTCAACTTCGCACCACTGGACGAGGACACAACATCTCCATTTGATGCAGTACTAAACTAAAAAAAACGCAGCGTTTGCTCTGCTCAGAACTCTTAGTGATCAGCAAATATCTAGTGAAGCCGAAGAATCGAGCTAGACAGCGGTGGCGAGTAGGAAATAGGGGAGGTAAAGGCAGCATTTCATGAATATTGAAGGTAGTTTAGGAACTTTAACGTAACAAAGCGACTCAGGGTATGAGTGACGTCGTTGTGAAGGGCTCTGAAATTTTCGACCACCTGGGTTTCTTTAACGCGTACTGACATCGCTGAGTGCACGGCCGTCTAAAATTTAGCCACCATCGAAATTCGACCGCCGCGGCCGGGATCGAACCCGCTTCTTTAAGGTCAGATTTAGGGCACAATAACCTCTGAGCCACCACCGCAGCTTAATAATGTTGCACGATTTTTGTGAGCCCTCATATTCAGACACTGCAGATAATAAGCTGTATCACGCAGCCTGATACCTGCGAACATCAGATGGGCTGTGGTGAGTGTCGCGTTAACATAAGGGATGTCCTTTACTTCTACAGTGCTGAAGAAGGGAGCGTTTCAAGGAAGATTAGCGTATTTGTGTAATGTTTATGTAATGTTCGGTTGTTCGAACCCGTGGACGACTGTCTGCGTACTGTGCGGGCTGGGCAACATCAGTTTTCTTTCTTTTTCTCTGCACGCACAATATATGCCTATGTACTGTGCCTTTGCCATTGCAACGAAAACACGAGTGAAACGACAGCCTTAGTAGAGGCCATTTCCGCGAAAAAGAGTAATTTTTTACACCTTCATAACGCGCACTAAATCTGCTTTGAACTTTTTTGTAGCGTCCCAGCAATTTTTTCGCTTAAAACGCATTTTTAAGTAATGTGCTCATTATTAAAACTGGTTTTTTTATTTTGGTTCATTCAGTTGAAAGCTGAATGCCTTTATAGAGACTATATTCAAAAAGTCATTTTCATTTGCTGACTGTTTTTCATTTTTAAACGATTTTTGCGAGCTTTAAATACTGTGCAATAGTAGTTCGTTTATATATTTGTTCACGCGGGTAGGAGAGAACAGAGTGAAGTATGTTGTTTTTCAAATACAAAATAGCTGGTAGTCAGCAGTCGTCAACATAAAATATCTTTTCCAAAGGCAGTATGTATTTGCTTATGCAGACACAGCACTGCAGCACATGTGCATGATGAATGACGATGATGAGACCTTCTTTCACGCACTCGTTGCATCGAAAAACCCGTTGGATTTTTTAAGCAATATAATTTTTGCTATGTTGCATGCTATTGTAGCCGAGGCACTTTTCAATGTACCTATCTGTGATTGGTATCTTTGCAATGCAACTCACGCTGCCGATTTGGCAGTTGTGCTGAGACATTCCTCGATCAAAATACCTGCCCTGCGGCAATTATCGCAATTATCAATGGCTTTTCACAGCCCTACTATTGACGACTGAACCATGTCAAGCTTGATAGGGCCCAGGAGGTGCTAAGTAATCCGTAATTAAAATGTGACGAACTGCACCCTCGTCAGAAATATTGATTGAAATGTCAGCGGTAGTTAAAAAGAAAGATAATTCTTACTATTTTTCTTCAGTACGCTAGTACTATTGCCGTGCTTGCCAGCAGTGTGCGTTCATCTGGGGTCGATTAATGCATAACAGGAGCTCAGGTTACAGGCTTTAGACTGACACCAAGTTCTCATGTTGCTTGTTTATTTCTAGATTTTTTGCTCCGGTATCAACACGAAAGGTAAGAACTAACTTGTGCCCCCTGAAGGAAAGCTTCTTTAGCGTCAGCATTTGTCAACGGCTTGAATTAAAATATTTACGGCCCCCAGATTGCGGAGTATCAAAACCATTGCCAAGAATTCTTAATGGCACTATAACGGAGAAACGGATGTTTCCATGGGTGGTAAGTCTCTTAGTTGAATGTACCCAATATTTTAGAAAAGCAGCTGGTCTCTGTGAAATTTCGCTTTTCACGCAAAAGAAAAATATCAAAAAATCTCCCCTTCTCCCATCTCTACTGCTCATAGACAAGAAATTAATCTTCTTTTTCTTTGCACCGGTTGGCGGTGTGCCATTCTTTCGGAATAATACCAGCGCTGGGTGTTATTCACAAACCCATTCTACGTTTGTAGCGCTTGCGCTATTCACATTGAATGTTTGCCAAATTGCCCAGCTCCCTGCCTTGGTGGCATTTGTGGTATACTCATTGTCGCCAAAAATCTCGTATAGTCGGAGGTTGAAAATCGAGGAAATCGCTGTAATTTGTGTTAATTCAGGGCAGTATGACTGTTGTGTAAAGTGTCATAGCGACAGGCATCAGCGCAGAAGTAATATTTCGCTTCTTAAAGCATGGTTCCTTTTAAAAATTTGTAATAAGAAAAAGCTTTTGCTTATTAAACCGAGAAAAAGAATATAGGGCTTTCTGTGCTGGTAGAGAAATTGGAGCTGCCAAGTCGGTATGAAGTTTTATTGCGTGTGTGACATATATTTTTGGAATTTGTTTCAATTCTGGTTGGGCCCAGTGAAGACATGCAGTGATCATCAACGGCATGGATAATTTACCAATACGACAACTTAACATACGTATTGCGATGGAGCTACTTGTGACACTTGCTCGGGTCTGACACACTGGAACTACTGCCATTTTTTACAACCAGACTAACTGCACCTTTAAGCTTTATGATCCAAGGCGAGATGCCAAACGCCCTAAGCACGACACTGTGTTTGCTTCTGGATTTAATCTCGCTCAGCGTTCTAGCTCGTACTGTATAATTACATAATGAACCTCAGTGGTGGCCGAGTGGTTGAGCATCCACCTCGCATGTGGGAAGTGCGTGGTTCGATCCCTATTGCCGCCGGGTTCCCACCAGTGATACAGTGCGTACAAGCTTTCTCCTGGTCTGGCGTCCGGCTTATTTATGGTACAATGCTTGAGAAATTGGTCTTTGCCTCTACCAGGAGAAATCGAAAATGCTTTGTGCCATGGCGCTCTTTGGTCATAGATGCTCTTGCGCCATAAAAATCCATAATCATCATCAATCATCAGCAACTACATAATAGTGATGCTTTTAAGCTCATAACGGCAGTGTAGCATTCCCCAATCTCGGAGGATGGGAGGATAACTTACCACTTGGTTTGAATGAATAACGCATGAACGTGTGACTCTGGTGACATATTAAGGAGCGGCTATTGTAATACATTTTTGAAGCCTGCAAATGGATGCTGTTGTTAAGGTGCAGAATATTTAGCTTTTTTTTATTTCAATAGTTTACGATAACTCGAGATGACGACAGAAGCTACGGAGAAACACAGTTATAGGAAGAAGGCTACTAACACCACTACGAGATACACCAACATTAGAAACTTTTGTTTTGATGTTTTAGGTGGAATTCAATATTTCCAATTCACAGCCTAGATTATTGTTTAGCTATGATTGTAGTTAGTGTTTAAAAGAAAATAAGAGCAGCATTAGTGTTTATGCTCCTTTTTGGCGCGTGAGATAAGAGGTTCGAGAATATGAGACGCTGTTGATAATTTTCAACGTGAACTTTAACATCCCGTTTACATAAATAAACCTTTTTAAGCATTTGCAACATTTTATTAGATACCCCCCTGGCATTCATCTAACCATTCAGTTTGGGGCTGTCACTGCAGGCATTAGAGATATGAATTTTGTATACTATGTTTTATTGATGTAAAGTCATCAAAACATTACGCATGCACATAGGAGCTGAAACAATTAGGTTTACATATTGTCACCGATAAACGGTCAAAGCACTCAAAGCCAGGTTTAATTAGACGTGCTACGAGTCCAAGACAGCAGGGAGCTCGTGCGAGGAAGCCGAAAAACCTCTAGCCCCTCGAGAGTGCAAGGCATGGCAAGTCCCATCTAAAACAGTTCGGCCGCGGCATGGCGCCACTGGATTGATTGGGACTGTGGCATTACTCCCCCTCTCTGAAGGGCAACGACTCGGTGCCGCAACAAAGAGAAGCACGAAGACAAGGGACGGCGCATGTGTCCGGCGGCTGGTGTGGACAGGCCTGAAGTGCTAGCGGGCGTGGTACGGCTTCATCCGTGCGAAATGGACGACTTCGGGGGTCGGCCGTCTAGAGGAGCGAACTGTACCCTGAGGAAGAACTTCATAGTTCACCTCACTGACTTGGCGCAGTACCTCGTAGGGGCCAAAATATCGGCGTAGAAGCTTTTCGGAGCGCCCACGCATGCGTAATGGGCTCCAAGCCCAGACTTGTTCGCCGGGCTGGTAACTAACAGCTCGGTGGCGGAGGTTATAGCGGCGAGCGTCGACGGCTTGCTTGTTCCGGATGCGCTGTCGGGCGAGTTGGCGGGCGGCCTCGGCGTGACGAACGAATTGGGCAGCACCCACAACAGATGAGGTACTACTAGTCGGGAGCAACATGGCGTCCAGCATGGTTGTGGCATCGCAACCATGCACCAAACGAAATGGAGTGAAGCGTGCCGTTTCTTGCAGAGCAGTGTCATAGGCAAATGTGACGTAAGGGAGTACGGCGTCCCAGTTGCGGTGGTCTGCGTCAACATACATGGAAATCATGTCGGCGATCGTCTTGTTGAGCCGTTCGGTGAGGCCGTTCCACTGTCAGTTAAAACGATGGCGGGTGCACCGTGACGAAGCGCAATATTTTGAACGAAAAAGTTCGCAATTTCGTCAGCGGTACCACGAGGGAGAGCTTTAGTTTCACAGTACCGGCTGAGGTAGTCGGTGGCGACCACAATGTAGCGGTTACCCAGCGAGGACTCCGGAAATGGGCCCCGTAAGTCCATGCCGACTTGGTGGAAGGGGACTTGCGGCGGATTAATAGGCTGCAGTAGACCGGCTGGTTTAGTCGGCGGCGTCTTGCGACGTTGCCACTCACGGCAAGTTCTGACGTAACGCTGGACAATTGAAGCAGCACTGGGCGAGTAGTACTTTTGGCGTATCCGCGCCAAAGTGCGAGAAAAACCCATGTGCCCAGAATATGGGTCATCATGGCACGCCTGCAGGACTTCGTCGCGCAAGGGCCGCAGGCACGACGAGCAGACAGGCAGCTTCCTGTCGGGCTGTAGTTTTTCTTATACAGGACGCCGTCGCGCAAACAGAACGACGACAGCCCGCGCGAGAAGGATTCGCGGGGGAGACTGCAGCGCTTCCTTCAAGATACTCAATGAGGGGCCGTAGTTCGCTGTCGTCCCTTTGGTGTTGAGTGAGGACGGACGTGGAGATGGCGCCGAGAAAAATAGAATCGTCGTCGGGATCAGCTCGGTTGTCCTCGATAGGAGCACGAGACAGACAGTCGGCATCACTGTGCTTCCTACCGGACTTATAAACGATGGTGAAATCGAACCCTTGAAGGCGAAGGCTCCAGCGTGCAAGCCGTCCCGAGAGATCTTTGAAGTTCGCCAGCCAACACAGTGAGTGGTGGTCACTGACGACCCTGAAAGGACGGCCTTATAAGTAAGGGCGAAATTTGGTCACCGCCCACACAACGGCCAGGCATTCGTTTTCGGTGGTAGAATAGTTTGCCTCAGATCGTGACAAGGTGCGGCTCGCGTATGCGATTACGCGTTCGAGACCATCCTGCCACTGCACAAGGACCGCACCGAGGCCGATGTTGCTGGCGTCTGTGTGCAGTTCAGTGGCGGCTGACTCGTCGAAGTGTCGAAGGATGGGCGTACTTTGGAGACGAGTTCGGAGGTCTTCAAAAGCCTTCTGTTGTTTCAGGCCCCAGATGAAAGGTTCGGAATCTTTCGTGAGGCGGGTGAGGGGCTCAGCGATCTGGGAGAAGTTCTGCACAAAACGCCGATAATAGGCGCAGAGACCCAGAAAGCGGCGCACGCTTCGCTTATCGGTGGGCACAGGAAAAGCAGCCACGGCGGCTGTCTTATCGGGGTCAGGGCTAACCCCTTTAGCACTCACGATGTGGCCCAACAACTTCAACTCTTCGAAAGCGAAGTGGCACTTGTCGGGCTTCAGGGAAAGTCCGGCCGACCGAATTGCTTCGAACACAGCGCGCAGGCGTCTCAGGTGCTCTTCAAACGTATCAGAGAAGATGACAACGTCATCCAAGTACACGAGACAGGACTGCCATTTCAGATCGGCAAGAACGGTATCCATCATCCGCTGGAAGGTTGCAAGATCCGAGCACAGGCCGAAAGGGAGCACCCAGAGTTCGTACAGACCTCCCGGTGTAATAAAGGCGGTCTTCTCCCGGTCGCGTTCGTCCACCTCGATTTGCCAATAGCCGCTGCGTAAATCTAGAGATGAGAAGTACTTGGCGTGGCGCAGCCGATCCAGGCAGTCATCAATGCGCGGCAGAGGATAAACATCTTTTTTTGTGACTTTGCTTAAACGTCGGTGATCAACGCAGAACCGTAGGGTTCCACCTTTGTTTGCTACTAGAACAATAGGCGACGCCCACGGGCTCGTCGACGGCTGTATCACGTCGTCCTGGAGCATTTCTTGAACTTGGCGGCGAATGGCATCACGCTCCTTTGAAGAGATCCGGTAAGGCGGCTGACATAACGGCCGCTGGTTGGCGTCGACTATAATTCGGTGCTTAGTGAGCGGTGTCTGCCTAACGTTAGAGGTCGAGGCGAAGCAGTCAGAGAAAGACTGGATAACGCTTTCGAGGCAGCGTTTCTGATTAGACGGGAGGTTCGGGTTCACGTCAGTTTTTGTGGGAGTGGTCGGTGCCTCCACTGATGCCGAGGCTTCGGACAAAGCGTGCTGTCCCGCGAATTCGCCGAGTTCTTCGAAATACGCAATAACTGTTCTGCCAGGCAAACACTCAGGTTCACAGCCAAAATTGGTTACCAAGAGCTCAGTTCGGCCATTGTTCAGCTCGACAATTCCGCGAGCAACACAGACTTGCCGACCAAGGAGCAGCGACATGTTGGTTTCAGCGATGCCACGAGTACCAGTGATGTCGCAATCTACGCTAACAAACATGCTAGCTCTTGACGGGATTAATACGTGGTCGTCAAAGGCGCGTAACTTTGTCCCGCGTGGCTCAGGATCGCCGTCAACAGGGGGTTGATTGGAAAATGACAAGACCAGCTCCTCAAGGTTGATGACAGCACCGTACTCCCGAAGGAAATCCAAACCAAGTATCACGTCTTTGGAGCACTCCGGTAGCACGGCAAAACAACCAGGGAAAGTAGCACCGTGGATCTGGATTCGTGACGTGCAGAGGCCAATTGGCGTAACCACATGACCGCCCGCGGTGCGGATCTGGGGTCCAGACCAAGGGGTCAGCACCTTTCTGAGGGCCGTAGCTAGCCGACTGCTCATTACAGAAAAGTCAGCGCCGGTGTCCACAAGTGCGGTCACATCACGATTATCAACGAGTACTGGGATTTCGGCAGACACCAGTCGATCGCAGCACGTCGTTGTCGTTGAGGTCATCGGGTGACGTCGTCGTCGGTCGGATCGTAGCCGCGAATCGTCGGGTGGAGGCTCTTGACTTGATCCAATAGCGGCGGGCCTACCCCCTGGGGGACGCCGTCTTCAGTTTTCCCGATGTGGGGACGCGCCTATGAACTGGCTAGAAAAAGACGGGCGGCTTGGCGAAGAAAACCGCCTTGGGGATGGCGAACGGGACTGGCGTCGCCGCGAGGTCGTTGGCTGCACGTTATCGGACAGATACTGCTCAATGTCCCGCGGCCATTCTCCGTAGCGTGGTCGAGGTGCGTCAGGTGAAAACCCCCTTAAGCCCATTCTGCGGTAGGGGCAGTGGCGGAGGATGTGGCCGGGCTCCCCACAGTGGTAGCAGAGCGGCCTATTGTTTGGCGTACGCCAAACGCGCGCTTCGCTCATGGTGGACAGGGGCTCCTGTGGTACGACGGGCACAGCTGCAGTTGGGTACCGCAGTGAAGGCACAGTAGTGACGGGAGAAAATGCTTGACTCGCTGGCCCAGGACGACTTTGTAGTGCTTGACTGTACGTCATCACATAAGGCGCTGGCTTCGGAGCTGGTGGCGACTGAACAGCTCGCCAGACTTCATCTCGGACCACGTCCGGTATGGCAGCAACGGTTGCCTGTGGAGCTTCGAAGCGAAGTTTCTTGAGTTCTTCGCGCACCAGGCTCCTCACAAGCTCTCGAAGCTCCTCAGTGGGTAACGACGTGGGCGTGCAGTGGTGAGTGGCTGCTACACTAGCCTGACGTCCGTAGTGCGCGCCCCGTTCATGCAGAGACCGCTCCATGCTTGTTGCCTCCTTGGCAAAGTCGGCCACCGTTCTTGGCGGGTCACGTACCAGTCCGGCAAACAATTGCTCTTTGACGCCGCGCATTAGGTGGCGTACCTTGTTGTCCTCGGGCATAGCAGGGTCGGCGCGATTGAAGAGTCGCATCTTATCCTCGATGAACATGGCAACGTTCTCGTTCGGCTGCTGCGACCTCGATTTCAAGGCGATTTCAGCCTTCTCTTTTCGTTCGCTGGTGTTGAACGTGGCTAAGAGCTCTCGGCGAAAGATCTCCCAGTTAATTAAGGAAGCTTCGTGGTTCTCATACCACGTCTTGGCCGAGTCCTGTAGTGAGAAGTACACATTCCGCAATTTGCGCTCGCCGTCCCACTCGTTGAAGCCCGCCACACGGTCAGAGCTGGCCAACCAGTCTTCGACGTCCTCAAACCTCTAACCGTGGAATGGTGGGGGCGACCGAGGTGTGTGAAGGACAAACGGCGGGGCATTCCCGGAATCCTGACTTGTCTGGCTATCCGTAGCGGACGTCATGGCCCTTGCTGGTCTTGCGAGTTGGCCGAACTCTGGTTGTAGGCCTCGCAGGCGGCGGCTCACCTTGTGGACTGGTGTTGTAGCCACGCGATGAGAACTGACGTCAAGAGTGTCCTCAAGGTGAGCGTGCATGGATCGTTACCCGGCTCCTCCACCAAATGTCACCGATAAACGGTCAAAGCACTCAAAGCCAGGTTTAATTAGACGTGCTACGCGTCCAAGACAGCAGGGAGCTCGTGCAAGGAAGCCGAAAAACATCTAGCCCCTCGAGAGCGCAAGGCATGGCAAGTCCCATCTAAAACAGTTCGGGCGCGGCATGGCGCCACTGGATTGATTGGGACTGTAGTAATATGCAAGCATAGCTCAGGTGGAACTCATTATCCACTGAATGGTTGCTTTATTGACACCCCATATCTAGTAATTACACAATAAAGATTCACGCAAGACGTCGAATGTCGGTAACAATGACCCTGGGATTGCAGTACTCGAGTGGCGCAAAGAAATTGCTTGTTTCTGGTATAGCTAATAATTTCATAACAATGTCTTTGATGCTTCTGCATCACAGAAAGAGTGTTCTCAGATATCAGTCAGCCTTATATACAGCCCATATATATATATAGTAAATACACAATAAGATTCATGCAAAACGTTGAATGGCGGTAACAATGGCCCTCGGATTGCAGTGGTCGAGTTGCGCACGAAATAGCTTGTTTATAGTATAGCTAATAATTTTATAATAAGGTTTTTGAGGCTTCTCTACCACAGCAAGAGTGTTCTAAGATATCAGTCATCGAAAATAAATTGACTTTCGGGAGCAAACTTAAACAACAGAAAGCGATGTTTCTCCAACAGGCGCTGACGAGTAGGCCATTGACACCACAAGGCACGGAAAACACCACTTTTGATTCAGTAGATATCTTCAAATTATTTCCGTAACTCAACGCACTGCGAACATTAATACAGCATTGTCCTCTTTCTTCGCTCTATTCCAGGTACAGTTGGAACTAAAGATTCCTGGCCAGGAAATAGGCACTTGCAGTGGTAGCATTATAACAAGAAGAGTTGTTATGACGGCGGCACATTGTATTGATGTACCGTAAGTGTCCGGCATTTATTCGTGTGATATGACTTTCTCCTCTCTTCGGTTTGTTAAAATCGCTGATAATACGTGCAACGATTCTAATGAAGAAAAATAGCCGATGTAGCGACAGCAAAGCGAGTAAATTAAAGCGAAAGTTAATCGTAAATCTACTAGCGACTGCAGCGAGAAGCCTAACCATAAGGATGGGGCAGAGGAAACGACTAAACTGCCTGTAGACAGAAAAAAAAAGTTAGTTAATTGGGTGTAAGGTTCTTCTGAGACTTCGACAGTCTCGCATTTGTGCTTTTAAGAGAAAAGAAAATTATTCGTTTACTGAAAATTTGCTCGGACGGCTATGAGGAATGCTGTAGTGGAGTATATATAAATTGCGACCAGCTGGAGTTCTTTAACGTGTACTGACATCGCACAGTGCACGGACCTATACTATTTCGCCTCCAGCGAAATGCAAGCGCCGCGGCCAAAATCGAATCCGCATCTTCCCGGTCAGCTTTTCCATCGTTCGACGCAATACCAAGCGCCAAATATACCGCACAGAGATAGCACAGAAACCATCTAGTCCGTTTTTGCCCTATAGGAGCATCGTCCACGAGCTGCACAGTTCTCTCGAAGACCATCAGTGCTACATTTCATCCCAATTTTTCAAAATAATGCTTCAGATGAGCTTTTTCTGACCGACTATTATGAGCCAGTGTGCACATGCATAATTCTAAATTTGTCCTGAAAGCTCTTCATAATATGCAAAATAACTACAAGAAAAGCTCCACCTCTCGACAAGCCGAATGAGTATCGTACTGCTTTATGCGACTTATTTGCGGTTAGGCCTTTTGGTGTCGCTGGGCATCGCGTGTCTTTGATGGTTCGTCCATTGCGCCAACATGCCTGTTTTGGAGGGAGTATTCTAATCAAAAGTGATAAAGAAAAGCGGAAGACTGGGCCAGTTGGCTCGCCATAATTAAGGAGCAGTGGACCATTAAAACAGACAGGACTAAGGGGACAAGTGATTGACCCCTTCTTCCTGTCGGTGTTTTCTTTGTGCGCTACTCCTTTTTTATGAATATAGAAAGGGAGTCACCATTTCTTCGGCGAGAAAACTTGTGTTGGACCCAAATTTGCAGGAACGAGCTTATTGTCCAGAGCTTGTGATTATAAAAAAGTCTAAGCATACGACCTTTTTTTGCAATGAAAATAAAAAATCTCACGTCCTTTTAAAAAAATTGACTCACGAGTCAGTGACGCAGAATTCAACTGTTGTATACGCTGCATGCTCAGCAAGGTTGTGTTTTCAGGCAGCAATTATGTGCAGAATGGCGTCATTGTATAACTGCGCTCGACTATTTTGTTCGATACTGTACTCTCGCCGAGGACATCGACTGAATTACGCGCTTAAAGAATATTTTGTTTTCTATAGCCCGAAATGACACTTTAGGCATAAGAGACTAGAGAGGATTGCACTTTCTACAACTAACAGAAAGCAGGATTAGGCATATAAGTACATGTTCTCTTTTGAAGTATCTCACACTATCCTTACGATACGTGCTCCTTTGAAACGAGCGAGTGCAAGACATACAGTATAAAACCGGCGTGCTCCCACCAGCATAACGTGCACCTATAATGTTTCCTTCGAGCGACATCCGTTTTCGCTAATAGTATTTGGTAACATTTTTACACATTTTTTAGAAAACCAGTCGGAATGGAAAAAATATACGTCCGCTTCAACACCAGTACGCTATACAGAGGGCCTCGCATCAAAGTGGAGTATGGGGTCGTTCACCCAGCGTACGATAATCTCGGGGTTGCGAATGACATCGCTTTGTTGAAGGTATGTATGCTCTATTGAATTCTGTTCCGTAGGCAGCTGCACTTGAATTGAGAACATAGGTTGTTTTAGTAAGAGCAGACAGGAATATTATCTTGATGGAGATGTTGTTCCCTATACGCGAGAAAGGTTTAAGTTATGTTGCGTAGGTTTAACTCGTTTCGAAAGCTTAGAAATACATAAAAGACGTGATGAATTATATGCCACGTCGACTACGGTTGCTACATGCAGCGCTCGTTATGCCTGTTTTCTGATGTCGTATCGATTACCAGAAGTTCATCAGCAGCTCTTATGATCAGCTAATTTAAGCAGCCGAAGCTAACAACCGGGTGGCTATAAGCGGGGAATTCCGAAAAAATGCCCCAAAAAGTAGTCCTATAACCATACCAATGATGACGTCGCAAGTTGTCTTAGCGTGAATAGCATGCAAATGGAGAAGTTCAGGCAGCATTTGCTTTGAATCGAGTCGGCTTAAATCAGCTTTAAGAGAAAGAAAGCAAGAAATGTGAGCTCAAGTTTTCATGTTGTATTGTAGAAATAAAATCAACAGTGCATGCCATTATTTTCTTCCTCCATTACAGCACTTCACCTGTGTTCTCTCATTTTCAGCTGAAAAAGCCACTTCCAGAGTTTGATGAATATGTAAGACCAGTGTGTCTGCTCAGGCACAACGTGAAGTTCCACAGAAAACGTCTTCTTGTTGCTGGATACGGTGATATTTTGCCCAGTAAGCAATAGTATGGTTCAAAGCCTAGTGAAGAAAGCTGTATGATGCAATAACCTATTAAGGTTCTGATACAAATTCCATGTTAAATGCCACTCGTTCAAATGTCAAATATCGTTCTTTCTTTAAAAAATATAGGATATTCATACAAATAACCTACAGTATTATACAAACGCTCAGACATTTTTTATCACAAAGCATGGACGAGTTTATTGCATCATGCAGAATTTTTCTGTGGGGATATATTAATTTAAACCAAACTTGGTATGGTTATAGCCACTTTAATCAAAAATAAATCCTGTTAACTAGTATTTAAAATGTTTTCTTTCTCTTTTTTTCGCAGACGAAACGCACTCGAAGATGCTGCGCTACTACGTGGCGACGAGGCTCTCGGAAGTTCCGTGTCTAGCTTCCTTGCCTGATGCACGCCGCGAGAGAATAAATCCTTCGACAGTTATGTGCATAGCAGACAAGCATCAAACTGTATGGATCGTGAGTTCAGTCAGCTCATATGCAGGTTTTTCCAGTTGTTTTCAGCATCATGTTGACCTTATGCATCAAACTATGACCGAACTCTATCTGAGATAGTGCGAAATGGAACGGCAATTGATGTTTTTAAACGTCGAGGTGATTTTACTGTGAAAAACGGCACGATTCAGATCTCTCATTTTGTTGGGCTATGCACATTATACGAGTATTGATATTGGCGGCTGTTTAAGTGCACGCGCAAAAATTTAGAGAGAACTATCCAGTAATCTGTGAAGGGTATTCATGCCAAAAAGACAGGATTACATGTTAAAAGATGCAACTCTAAAACGGTTTATGATCAGCAAACTCTTCAGGTTTCATGCACTGTAAATATAGTACACGGCCTAAGCGCTAAGGTTATTATTAGAAAAAGATTTCTGATATCCTACATGTTAGCCCTATAAAGCACTTGTTTACTCTCAGCTAGATATGTGAAAAGCCCAAAGGAAGTCTGTGCACTGGGTGCGAAAAATGTGTCTAGTTAGGACAAAGCCCCAGGTTGGACAGCATTAGAGAATGTTATTCGCTGAGCCAAAATTGAGCCCAGGGAAAAAAGAAATGTGTTCCAGAATATATGCGAGATAATATTGACATTAGCTTTATTTGGGCTGCTAAAGGTTCTGTTACTCTGCCGTAGCTTTACTGAAGTCAAATACTAAAAGACGCGAGTGCCTTTACTGAACACTGTAATGAGTATAGGGGAAATATTCGTCAGCCATTAACAAGTGGAAGGGTTTTAGCGCGGTTAAACCAAGTAGATTTGCGAAAGCACGTGCTTAGCCTAATTGTTTTTAGGTTTGCTTTGCTTGATCATGAGCACGTCTGGCGATGATAGTAGTTCGAGAGTAGATTTAGTTGATGAAGATGACTATGCTGCAATGCACAGCGTAAGAGCGGGTATGTTAGTTTGATAATAGTATTAGTTAATGAAGACGACGATGTGCAGTTACATTGCGACACTGTTTGCAGGCGTGATCGGCTATTGCGTTAGCATAGTGCTCTCGTCCAGTTGGTTTGCTCACTCCACCGGTGGTTGGAATCCCAGCATGGAAATATGTATTTTAATTATTTATTGATGGTTTGCTCCAATTTCACTCTCAAGGTCAAGCTTCTCACTAACTGGGTGACCTGCGTTTATCCTTGGTAAAGCAGTGCTTTCACACTAAATCATTGACCAAGAGATAGTGCCTCCCATTAGACATTATTTCAGTTTCATTATGTGATTGCTCGTATTTTTAGTCTTGTAATATTCCTTAATATATATTGACCATTTTCTTTTAAAGCTTCAGGTTAGATTATGGCTACAATTCGGAAATATTTTTCGACGCAGGAAACGTGCTATAGTTCAATAAACAAGCAGTTTTTAACTGTGTTTGCTTTGGTTTGAATAAATAAGGTGAATAGGTATGTTGTAATTCAGAAGCTCAAGGATAAAATCCAGGGAAGCTCTTATTATCACGCATGATTTCTATGGGGGATCACAAGATGATTTCACTAATATTTCTTTGCCGCAGAACACACTACTAACTGTTAATGCTTATCTCGTTTGATGTCATGTTGTGTGTTGACAATAAAGGTGTTTTTTATTATCTTTTCCATGAAAGAAATTAAAAATAAAACTAAGAAAAGCATCACACCGCGTGCTTTATTCCACCCTTTGCATCAATGAAGATAAGCTGTAGTTTTGTAGCTGTCCTTTTAGATAAAGTATGTTTTGCTTATTCCATGGTCTGATTTTCTGCTTACAGGGTGACTCTGGAGGACCCATTACATATTTTAGAAAAGATGGCAAGGCTATACAACTGGGTATAGTGTCATTCGGACTCAACAGCACTGCGCCGTATATTCCCAGAATAAATACGCGCGTATCACCATTTTTCTCATGGATAAGCAAGCAGGTCCGCAATATCGACAAGTGGAAAAGAGTGGTTTCAAGAGCTTAAGAATATCTAGTATATAACTGTACCACGATAACTAAATTTCATGTCATCGTTAGATTTGTGTCGTGACCTAAAACACTTGTTCAAAATAAACTACTAAATAGACACTTTTCACTCTTAGAACATGTCCTTTTTTATATGAAAGGATAAAGCCTTGAAGTGTCACGCAAGGAACCTTAATACCCCTTGACGATAGCTTATTGTCCAGCAAATATATAATGGCACGAATCTTTGCAGCGCTTGCTTGTTCATTCTTCAAAGCTGCCGGCACAGCCGTTTTATCGCTCTGTTTGCGATGCAAGACGCAACGAGACTTATCTCGATTGACAGCTGCCAGGCGGAGCTGATTCTACCTTGTGCCAGAATGTTCTAGCAGCTTTGCACGCTCTATATCTCGAAAGTTCATCAGCTTTAAACTGAGCACGGCCGACAGTGGCGGGCAATCTGTTCGACAACCGCCCAGCACGCTTGTTGCTTTCGCCGCCGCCGAGTCATGAGTCAATTTTGGGCGCAGGTCAGCCCAATTAACTGCTTTCTTTCAGAAAAACTTTTTCCTATCTTCATCACTGTTTGACTGCCGTCACCACTGCGTGACATCTGGTGGAGGTGCCCAGTGTTGGTAATATTCTTAACTCAATGACTTAGAGAAGTGGGCAAGAACCAGTGGGCGTGCACTTAGGAAAATTTTATGAAATAATTATTAAGAAGAGACAAAAGAAAGATCAGTAAGCGACCATCAGCAAATGTAATACCGCATGTGCATTTAGTCGCAAAATTATATAGGAATCCAGCACCCGCGCTAAAAGAACTATTTTTTTCCTTACATAAGGACAACGAAGGCCAGTTCATGCGCATTTCGCAAGGTCTCTAACATTATTATTGTTTTAGTCGGTGGAAGATAATGAGGTCGCAAAACCTGAGCTCCCAGCCACTTATGTTCGTGCGCACGCTTACATGCAAATAAAGTTAGTGTGGTAGTACGGTTAAGCATTCGCGACAACAATAAACAGAAGCATGGTTCTTCGGTGTGACTTTTTCTCGCCTTCATAAATAGAATAAGAAAGATTCCAGCTTCTCTTCTCACGCACACTTAGGACACTTACTTGCAGAATTCTCATAAAACATCTATGTATCATTGACAAATCATGAGAGAGGTTTAACAGCTGGAGCGTTATCTGTAGTGTCTTGTAGGCGGCGGCATTTTCTGTCTAAATTCCACTCCATAGGGTTTTTTCTGTACAGGGCATCGTGAGCATTTCTAGAGATTACACACTAACCCCATGTTCATAACGCCTGTTGCGAATACCGCATAAATGAATCAAAATATTATATGCAATTTAGAGAAAGGTGAAGAGTATGCTTAAATAGTGCGTGAAAAGGTTGACATTAAGGACCCAGTCTACCTAACTGTGGTGGAATCTGACTGACAATGTACTTATTTCGCTCGCACCTACAGCTCTGGCAGCTACACGATAAAAGTAAGGTACTTACACGAAACGTTCATATTTTTGCTGTAATTTATGAATCTCAGTGAGATGAAACACGTTACGCCAACCGCGAATTTAAAGGTGATTTTACACGTTTTTCACCTTAAACAAAAAATAACTGCGTTCACAGACCTATACTCACGCAGAGGCAGTCAGTTACGATCGGTAGTTGACCCAGAATATAATTTTGGGCAAACTTTCTCAAACCGAGCGAATGCGGCGCTGTTTCAAATGTAAAATAAAACACGAACTGCACTGTTTAACGCGGAATGAAAAATCTATGAATTAAATTAGTAGGGTTACACGAAAAGAGTGTGAAATTTTTTTGTGTCTGGCTCCTAGCTGCGCGAATTTTGCATTTTCGAACCCCGCATTCATCCTTTTTACCACCGAGCTACAAGGTAAACGCGGCTCCAACTTACTCCCTAAACTGTCAACGGTCTTGCGAGAAACCTTCTGCTTGATATTATCTTTCCTGCAACCGTAGTCTAAATTTCGCCGCATTGAGCGTGCTTGACGGTTTTTCTCGTCCTGCGAGTCATAATTTGGCGAATATGCATCCCAATTAATAGATTTCGCTAACCATGGCACTACACGTTATGAAAGTGGCCACTGGCGAGAGATAAACACAAGCTTATTTCGGAACACAGAGTACGACAGAAGTGCCGACTCTGTCGCGCCACATTGCATAAGGCAGGCGCGATTATTCTACACAAACACTCTCCTTTACTCCGCTCCCATCTCCTGACCCGCTGTGCCTTGAGCAAGCTTTCCTCCTTTCGCTATCCTTCTTGCAGCAACAGCCACCGGGACACTGCAACCGCCGACACAGCCCTGAAACGAATTGTGCGCCGAACAGCGGCGCAGGCGACGCCGACGACTCGCCAGCGCAGTGCTAGCATATTGTTTCTGGAGGAGCAGGAGGCGCTGCGATCAGTGCCCTGTCACTGCTGTACGTGCCATGATTTACTGTGCTGTTCGCATAATAAGCTACAAAATGGCTAAACTGTGCGCATTTCCGAATAAACTAAACTTTACTATCGATTATTAAATTAGACACTCTTCAACAGTTTCACATTCGTTGCCTGAAATCGAAGAGAAAATGGCGCATTTATATTGTGTGTTAACGCATCGATGGCACTGTCAGTTGTGCTCTTATCAACGGAATTTCTCGCTATTTTATAATGCGAAAGTAATACTGCTCGAGGTTCCCGCTCTTGGCCGTCGTCCCGGAGAATCCACCATTGACCTTTAGCGTGACCTTTGTGTGACGTCATACCAGCTGTGGAAAATCGGGGCCCCAACGGGGCTCGTCGCGATCGTCCCAGCGAATCTTCCATGCTGCAGCGGCGCGCCGCTGCCGCGAGGGGCGCTCGCTGTACGTGACGTCATGCCAGGTGTGGAAAAGCGCCCCCCTCCCCCCAACTCGGCTCGTCGCGATCGTCCCAGCGAATCCTCCACGCGCCGCTGCCGTGAGGGAGGCGCTCGCTCTACGTGACGTCATGCCAGCTGTGGAAAAGCGGCCCCCAACTCGGCTCGTCGCAGTCGTCCCAGCGAATCCTCCACGGTATGTCGGATGACGTGTATAAGGTGAAGCTGCAACGATGTGCTGCAGCTAAGAAGCGGCGGCGTGCGGAAGAAACGGATGAAGAGCGGGAACAACGTTTAGCTAAACGGCGTGCATATTGTAGTCGTTATGGAGAGCGCAAAGAGACGCAACAACGACAGAACGAAGCGAGCAAGAGACAACGCGCTCAAGAGACGCCAGAAGAACGCGCCGCAAGACTCGAGAAGCGTCGTAACGCAGATGCGGCTAGTAGAAGTGACACCTCCCTTAGTGACTCTTCAACTGCGGAAGAGACCACTTTGAATTCTCGAGAGCGTCGGAATGAGACGCTGCGTAGACGACGTGCCGAGGAAACGAAGCTTTCGCAATTCGACTTGGGTTAGCCAGAGCTAAACCACAGACAATTTTTTCTCTGGCGGCAATGAAATAGCAATGAATTTTACCTGAAATGAAGCCGCCTCGCATTAGTAGTGAGGACCAACTAAATGAATCTAGAAAAGGTGAAACATCAAAACTACCAAAGCCGCTGAAACTACTTGCCATTCGTTAGGCATACGCGGTACAACGTGTGCCATCTTTTGGCGAAGCGCCCACTGCGCCACAGGCGTTCATGTGGTATTCTTCGTGCATCGGTATCATACATGACGAGCGGTCTCACGCATGCGCTGTTCATTTTTGGACGGTAAGAAATCCTTAGTGTTTAGGCAGCTCTCGTTCCTGTTACTGCTTGCTGGCCTGCAGGTGCTCTCCAAGTTCCGAAGTTCGATACTGGAAACAATAGGTAGTCTTTGCTTATAATTCGCTTTCGACACTGTTTTGAAGAGAAGAGAACTGATGCACTCGCAAAAAAGAAAGCGCACCTGGTTTCAGCATTCGGGTTAAAAGCATCTGATTGTTTTGATGGCATTGCGCGCCACGGAAAGCCCAAAAGTTAACGTACAACGAAACTGCGCAAGCAATGATGATTGCTATACTCACACAAACAGAACAAAATGGCACAAAGCGGCCGTTTTCATTATTATCATCTTATAGCTTACTACGCCCAAAAAAGGACGGAGGCAACTCCCGTATCTTACAAAATGAACCTGTCCTTCGCAGCTGCGGCCACCTTACTTCTGAAAACTCCCTAATCTCATCTGCCCGTTTCATTCTCTGCAGTCCCCTGCTATTCTTCCATTATCCTGGTATCCAGTTCGGGGATTATCAGTTATTTACCGTATCATTACCACGGCCGCATGATATGCCGTCGGAGAGGCCCGCCTTGTGCGGCTCGCCTCCGGTGATGTCGAAATTCCCAGTCTGCGCCGCAGTGGCACCGGCTATCGGTGAAGGAGTAGAAGCTCTGAAGGAGCTGCGAATGTATAGTGTGTTGCCGAAATATCTTATAAAACTCTGGCAGAACTGCTGCAGTGATAAATGTATTGATATCAAGCTGCTTCCGTACAATACCCTTGTGAGACCAAAGCTGAAATACGGCTCTGTCTCATGGAACACTAACCTGAAAAAGGGTGTGAATAGGCTAGAAATGGTTCAGAGAAAATCCCTGCGTTTTATACACTTCTTACCGTAGACTACATTCGCCCTGATCTCTCATGACCGGAAACATTTCCACATTTAAAGCAGAATATATCTTATCAGACCACGGTTCCTGCTTCTACTGTACTATCAACAACTAAGCATTGATTCGGAACTGTTTATTCATCTACAGGTGGTCAGTCAAAATCGACACAACCGTATGTAAAACATGGAGTCATACTTTCCACATGCTAACAGTTTTAAGAACTCGCTGTTTCCGAGGAATGCACTCCCATTTGAAGCCTTTGCTGCTGTTAATGAAAAATAAATTTCAAGAACGTCCACAGAAAGCATTGTATTGAATTGCCTCTTCGATACTTTTCTCCTAGCCGCCAAGGTGGCTCCGTGGTTATGTCGCTCGGCTGCTGACCCGAAAGACGCGGGTTCGATCCCGGCCGCGGCGATCGTATTTAGATTGAGGCGAAATTATAGGGGCCCATGTACTGTGCAATGTCAGTGCACGTTAAAGAACCCCAGGTGGTAGAAATCTCCGGAGCCCTTCACTGCGGCATCCCTCATAGCCTGAGCCGCTTTGAGACGTTAAACCCCAATAAAGAAAAGCAAAGCTTTCCTTCTGTCTTTCTATGTTCGTGTTCCAATGCACTTCTGACTGTTCTGTTTTTGTTTAGTTGCTTGCTCATGGTAGCGCTGCATTGCATTTGTGTATGAAATCGTTTATCGCTCTTGTGTTTGGTAATCATTACAGCGAGATGTATTAAATAAACAAATATATAAATGTTCATAGAATATAAGGAGATGATTTGTATGTGGAACCCGCTTAGTTGCATGAGCCATGTTAGAACCGTGCGATTATATGAAACTTATGAGCTGTTGAAGTTTCAATGGTTTTTGTCCTGCAATAATAGACGCAACGATTTACAATAGAAAAGCGGCCAAGTTGAGAGGAGCCCATATTTTATTTGAGCGCTGAAGGAAAAGTTATTAAGACGGTGTAGATAATTGATATTCGCATAGAGGTTTAGTTTTTACCGCATGGGAACTTGTACACGACAAGAAAGTTTGCGAGAAGTAAATTTATTGTTGCTTTGTAGAGTACGGAGGCTAAAGTGCTGTGTATTGTTTACTTGTGCACAGGAGATAAGAATTTTTTAGTTTTTTTTTCATAGAAAAAACGCCTCATGAGATAACGGGAGCTAAATATTTTGGTTATTGCGGGCCTGTTTAAAATAGACTGAGTTGTATTTAGGTCTCCGAAAATAATATCCGTCAACTAAATTTTGTTGTTTTGGTATTTATTCCCGCACTAAAAACAATATCTGTCCAGTGAATATATATTTCGGAACCAAGTGCCAAACAAATTCGTTCATAAGGAATGATTCGTTTAGCATGCAATCTTCGATTGGCAAGCACTGACCACATGATGCCTTTTCGCTAAATTCGGCAGCATTCTCTAGTGTGTGTTATACCGTTTTTCACAGTCACAACGGCATGTCTTTGACTCACATCATCCATCAATGCTCTCGGTATATTTTGTTCTGAGGGACTGCTTACCTGATATAGCAATGAGTATACGTCAGATCAGCCTTCTACATTTTTTTGGAAAGCGCTGTCCAGTTACTAATCAAACCGTTTCAAAAACAATGTCAGCTTCATGTGATTGGTCCTAATTCCTTCCCTGTATTTTTGAAATGTAGCGAGCACAAAATAGCTCTGGAACGCTGCAGCAAATGACTGCTCTTGCCCCCTCCATGCATGGAAATGTGCGTAGCCACGCATCCCGAGTGTTTATGTGGGATGGTAGTTCACTGTAGCACGTTTCAGGATGCCTCGGAGGATTGAAGATGCAGCATGGCTTGCAAAAGTTTTTGATATTCTAGTAAAGCTCGCCGAGTATATTGCCGAAACGTAGCTTAAATGCTTAGGGGGGGGGGGGGGGGGAGGGTGAAATGCAGGTGAACTTGTTCGTGATGAACATCTAAAAAATCCCAGCACGATTCTAATTACTCTACAGCGCGGAGCGCACTAGCAGCTTGAAGTGTTGCCACACACGCTACAAAATATTTAAAATGCGGTTTATGGTTTATGGGGTTCTAAAGTCCTAAAGCGACTCAGGCTATGAGAGACGCCGTAGTGAAGGCCTCCGGAAATTTCGACCACCTGGGGCTCTTTAACACGCACTGTCATCGCACAGCACACAGGCCTCTAAAATTTCGCCTCCATCGAAATTCGACCACCACGGCCGGGATCGAACCCGCGTCTTTCAGGACAGCAGCCGAGCGCCCTAACCACTGAGTCACCGCGGCGGCTATTTGAAGTGCCTTTTCGCATTTATACGTGCATATAGAAGAAATAGACATAAGCAGGGCACAACAAATGTTCACTAGCTGAAATATTTCGTTCAATAGCTTAACTTTTGCGAGGATCTTACCGAAATGGAAGTTTTTTCTATAACTTTTCTGCTTGATTATCACTGTGCGGTGCTGGTTGGCGTTCATTTTAAGAGTAATATTAATGACCTGTCTCCCGATGATCTGTTCTCATCTTTTCTCTTTGCTGGCTGTCGCACTCCTCTTCTTAACGTGAATTTTTTAGAGCCCAGCTGTGAGTTCGAAAGCCGTTTGAGCTTTTCTGGGCATAATCTTCTCTGCTCGCCACTTGAGGGAAGAGAGTTTTGCAAGAAAATGTATGATCATTCTTTAGAAGGCTTCGAGCTAAAAAACTGTAAAAAGGCAGCAGCAGTCACAATTTTTACTTTTATTTCTGCTAGCATGGTTTTCGCGAAGTTATCGCCTCATGCATAACGAGTACGTTCTAACGAGGTACGAGGAGTTTTTGTAAAATTGGACCTTAGGTACTCAGGTGGCTTAAACATGTTTTATATTTTGAACAGTTAATTCTCACTAATAAATATTCTGTATTAATATGGGGCAATACAACCAAACCAAACTTGAACATGCTTCAGGTAGCGGAAAAATTAGCACTGCGCTGCATAGAAAACTTCCACGCGTTGGAGAATACATGACCCATTTTTCTCAAAACACGACGTGCTGGAAATGTTCGAAATGTTTAAATAAAACTAATAAATAATGCACATAAACAAATTATGCATGTGGAGGCTTCCTTGTTTTCCTTCATATATGACAATAACAAACTGCACGATTTCAGGCATAACGGTTTTCAAATGCGTCTCTTGAGAACTAAGGTGCTCAGAAACTCTCCTAATTAAGATCGGACTTACTAAACAAACTCCAACGCATTATGAAACTTGTACAGCAGCCTTGTGCTCGTCATAACTTTAAGAAGATTGCAAAAACTTACCTCTTTCTTCATGTCGTTCAAGAACAGTTTAAGCATTTTGTTCTGTACATCCTCTACTAACCATTTGCTTGCGCTCAGTTGTTATTGGATCTGTTTCTGCTTTTCATTTTCTTTTAACAATGTATGGTTGTACGGTGGACATTGTTTAATTTCTTGCTCCCATGCATCCTTGCTTACTACTGTATACATTGCACATGTCATATTCTAAGCTGTATTGTTACGTCATTCTGCTGAGCAATGTACGGCTGGCGGGGCTTTCTCAAACAAAAGTAGTTAGCCGTTGCTCCTGTCACCTCAAACCTACTTTGTTTAAAATAAGTCATAATTGAATGAATCAATTGATCAATCAATCATTTAATCAATCAATCAATCAATCAATCAATCAATCAATCAATCAATCAAGAACTCCACAAGCTTCCTCGCTTCATAACAGACGCCCCTACGTGAGCAAGAATGTTGTATTCGAGTGAAGCCATTCGTAACTACCTCACTTTTAAGAGCAATTTTCCTGATTTTAAAGCATCGTGGGTTCGAGGAGGGAGTGACGAATCGTAAAAATTCTGTAAACGGGAATAGTAAACAACTTTTTTGATGAGAAAACATTACAAGCGCGAAACATTTACTCAAGTTCGGTTAACACCAAGATAACAGGCGCGAAAAGTCAGTTTCCGAAAAGCGTCTATCGACCAATCTTACTACTCTTTCTCACATGTACTCCTTCGTATTCGCTCGTCCGTGCCATTTTCCCCCTGCGCATCCGAAGCACGCCGGGCGAGTTATGTATTGTCCCAAGAATGGCATTACTTCAGACGAGCGACGTGTGAGAGTTCATGTCTTGCGGAACGGCGACCACTTGCGGTGAGACGCGCAATCTGATATGTGAAGTGACTAATTCTGGCCATAACCATGCTAGGGCCATAGCAGTCGGCCATCAGCTTTATTGGGCGCCAAAGCCAGACAATATTGCCCCGGAGCGCAGACAACATTCCGGCGGCGGCTATCGTCGCAGTCCTTGAAGCGCTCTTGAGAAGCGATGGACCACAGGCGTGCAATCTGACCAGCTCTTCTGCTAAGGAGAGGACCTCGGCGATACAAAGCTTGTTATTTTTTGTGCGTTCACTGTCCCAAAGCGACTGAGGCTATGAGGGACGACGCAGTGGAGGGCTCCGGAAATTTCGACCACCTGAGGTTCTTTAACGTGCACTAACATCGCACAGTACACGTGCCTCTACAAATTGGCCTGCATTGAAATTCGGCAGCCACGGCCGGAATCGAACCCGGGACCTTCGGGTCAGCAGCCGAACGTGATAACCACTGAGCCATCACAGTGGCTACTAAGGTTGTAACTGTTAGAAAATGGTAGGATGGTGTGCTGGGTGTAGCCAGCCTGTGGAGCTTACAAGAGTTAGAGTGAACAGTATCCGGCCGTTTCATAAGCGGCTGTATTGAAGGCCTATGACACGAACGGAGTTAAAATTGTTGACAGCCGTCAGAGTTATATAAAGCAATGAAAGCGGGTAGAGGATTCTTCATTGTATAACATCTTTTGCTATATCTTATCATATACTCTGTTTGTTTATTTTAATATGTGCGTAGAGTAACACAAACCCACGCAATTATAAACAGTTTAAGATCACGCACGTTACCTGCCTCGTCTGTTGTTTCTTCCCCTCTCCGATTGCGTAGTAAAGCGCGCCATTACCTTGAAACAGTTCAAGCGCACTCACAAGTTACTACGCGTCGAAGCAGTAAACACGACACTCTTGTCTATAGGCATCAGTTTCAAACAGACACAATACAGACAAAAAAAGGCCTGCTATTCAGCTTTTTCTTCTCTTAAATATCATTCAAAATTTGATCCGACTTTTTCTTACTGATTCGAAAGCATCTCATGGCACGTGATCTGCAGCAGCGTGGCCCTTGCGCACGATTTGGATGATGTGTGCCACGTTGTCATCATTCCATGAAGTTGAAGGTCACCCCTGCCTAGCGTTATCTTCCACTAAAGTTCTCCCCGAGACAAACCTCTTCTGTGACTAGAACACTCGACCTCATAAAAAGGTCTTATGTCTGTAAGCGTCATGAAGATGGTCATGCTTTGTGTGGCGGCCTTGCAAAGCACAATTTTATGTTATTGGGCCGACAAAGATGGACGTCTACCCCTATTACGTTATTGTGCCAACAAAGATGGACGTTTACCTCTATAGTCACTGACAGTAGAATGCAGATACTTGAGGCAACAACTTTGTTCGATATGGGAGAGCATCAAGCGGGCACCACATCTAACAACAGGCATAGCCCAAGATAGCACTAAAACTGGCGCTTTACACTAGCACCCGCATTTTATTCTCGGAATTCCTTCTATAGAAAATTCTAATCTGTTTCAAAACCTTAAGTACCAAGGTTTTAGATAAACATGGCTATAAACAGGAAGGAATTCAATTTATAGATAGACTCTTGATCGAAATTTAATACAGCAGTAGAGTGCGGTCGAGCAAATATTACACGACCACGTCAGTTAAGCGTCTAGTAAGTGAACGTAAAGGCTCCAAATAAAAAGCCAACAAATGTGGCTTCCTAACACTTGAATAAAGGCTTGTCATTTAACGTTGCATCAAGCACAGGTTAACAAAATCCTATTTGGAATGAAGAGGAATTAATGAACTTGGCGAGCGCATGCTACGCGAAGGCGAGGTAGTTGATAATTAATAAGAGTAATTGACTGGATGACTACAGAAGGCTAGCGTAGCAGGGGCGACAGAAGTTGTGTGGGCGGATGCGATTAAGAAGTTTTCAGAGATAGGGTGGCTGCTGCTAGAAGAGGACCGGTTTAAATGGAGAGTGTGGGAGAGGCCTTTGTCCAGTATTGGGCGTAGTCAGGCTTGTGATGATGACGATGTCAATTAACGGGGTGATCAGTATTGTAGAAAAAAGCGGAACGTCTTGTATTTTCATTGTCTGAAACCATAATGCCATTTTGTCTCAGTTCAGTCATTTTACGAGACAAGAAGGAACACAGCTCGTTACGATAAATGAAAATGCAATGCGCACCATCAAGTTTTCACAAAAAGTAACACTCATCGAAACTTTCCAAGAACATGCACAGATAAACATCCCTGCTTGATAAATGAGCCGCAAGAGGCAACAATACATCAAAAGAGAAAAGAAAAATTATGCTCATAGCCAATATATACAGCGCAAACACCGGAAAAAGAACCCCTGTCGGTGAGTGTACATGTTTAAAACTGCAGTCAAGTCGACCACACTGCGTTGAAAGAAAAACTAAAAACATACAGTGTTTGATATATGTCTTGGAAAGAGTAAGCATATAAGAAACAGTGGCTCGCAGAAGAAAACCATAAAAAACAAATACTCCCACACAATAGAATGCGCTATTCGCACGACGTGAGCATGTCTATATGCATGTGGATCCACTTATCATGAAGCTTTACTCATTAAGGCATACTTTCGAAGCCATGAACAGCACAATGTACATGAATGAAGTGCCTCTTTGCGCAGACAGGTTAGTGGCTATGAAAACAAGCTCAGCTCATCGTATGTGCGCTAATACAATATTCAATAACACATTGAGGAAGTTTAAAAGCAAGAAAATCCTCAGAACAGTAGTTAGACGAAAGCGGAGACACCTAAAACACCAAGCGCTAACCATTACTCCACTTCTTTTTTTTTGATCCCTGCAAATTTGATCACATCATATTATTTCGATTAATGAACAGTGCGCGTGCTCTACATCTCCCCATGCAAAATCTACCTGCATCGTACCAAAATTATAATGGTACAGGAGACCCTTACCCCGTAGGCGACGGGCAGATGAGGCTCTTGAGAAGACACCAGACTCAGCACATGGAAGAAACCCTCCACCCAGACCATTCGTGTCGATTTCTTCATCCGTTATGGTCGTGTGCGTGGTGAATGTTCTCAGGGAGACGAATATTACCGGTAGTTCAATTTCCGCCCGACAAAGAAGATATCTTTTCCACGTGGCCAACAAATAAACGGAGTCGGTGTCTGCACTTTTTCTAGCATGAGAATAGCCAACAAAAATCTTTCTATTCACAAGCCTCATCTTTCATTGAATACGAGGTACTCGGATAAAAAAAAAATGCGGATATCATCTGGCAATTGTTCCAGTGCAGGTATCAAGCGCACCACAGGTCGCGCAACAATGTGTCATTGGTTTTAATATTGAATGACATAGGCATTTTCCAGCTATATTTATTGCCGTGACCTTTCTAGTGGTACGCATGTTTTGGAAGGAGGACAACCATGATAAGAAACGCACTAGAGGAGAATGTGAACTTAAGAGACACTTGAGTGAAAGCAAATAAGAAAACAATAAATCCTGCTCGGTTTCCTTAATAAGTAGCAATGAGCTAATTTGGCCTACATTCACGATGGATCAGGCTATCCGGAACAAAAGCGAATCTCACAGCATCTACTGGTTTGAAGTTCTGTTACGGCGCAAACGTTGCTAAGGTTCTGCTGACGGATTAAAGTTTTGTTGCAACCGGGTTGACTTGGACGATGTATCAAATATCCTACACGTGCCACAGCAAAACATTTCTTCCGCTAGACTATTACGTGATGCGTGCGTCAAACAAAAACGCATTGAAATCCAATAAAACAAGTTAACAGAAACCAATATTATGCTAGCGCTCTCTTCAAGTTTATTTATTCGTTGTTATATAAGCAAGCGCCTTTCGTGTGCATGTGCGGGGGTTTAATTGCCGGGTGGATGCTTCAGACTGTACTCTTCGCTTAAATTTATACCTCGGCAGCGCAGTGCTAGGCAGTGACAAATATTTTAGAGCACGCTTTCTTTTTCGCTGCCTTCATTGTTTAAGTGGCTGTCGTAATGAACCGACCGCGCTTAAACTATTGCATCGTAAATTTTGAGTCGGAAGCAGTATAAATCCGCCTACTACAAAGAAAACGTACCCTGAGAAAGCTTTCCACTATATATCACTGCCGGACACAAAAGATGAGTTCCTAGTAGCCGGCCCTTCGGTTCTACAACTGTTCACCGCCGATCAGTCCAGCCAATGACGAGTCGTGACTACAAGCAAAATTGTCTTACTCGGTTAAAGCGATCACCTGAACACTCACGCTCGCTGTGATTCTATTTCTACTCACCTCATGCAAAAACCCACCTAAATGACTGACGTGTTTTTTCGTGCTGTACAAAGCAAGTGACAGAAATGTGCCTGATACCTATTTCTATGACTCAAAGAAAATTATTGATGTTCTATGTGCGATGTCCTCATAATCAACTTAGCTTAGACATCCGTGTTCTGTCTTTTTAGTGCACTGAGGACAACATAGGAAGATGTTGGTTTGGTTGCCGCCGGCTTTGCTCTAATTAGGAGAAAGAGTTGTTTTCAAAAAGCAAGCAAGGCTCTCTCTAAAACTCTGGAATAGCGCTATTCCAAGGAATAGCGCCTGGAATGAGCGGTCACTTAGCTCTTGCTGCAAGCTGGAGCTTCTGCCTTTTGTCATGCAATCGGCGGTCGAGGGATCTTATGTTCTGAGCGTATTATTGCCTTTGATTTTGTTACCTTCCACAAGCAAGGTAAGTCTCAGTAGTTATCCAACACTAGTGCAAAAGAGCAGAAAAATGTCTATCTAAGCTCACTGAACTATGTGTTTGCGTGTTCAAAGCACATGAATTTAAATTTTGCCAGCGTGCTTTTGTAAATAGTTTAACTCGTGTAAGGCGTTTGTATATATTATACGGATAACTTCACGCACCTACAGGTTTTTGTGCATCCTGATCTTGGCTGCGCCTATGAACTGGAGCCTTTTCCGCTGGCAGAAAGAGGATGAGGGCCAAGGCCAACACACAACCCCTTTACTAAATTTTGATCATTCCTTCAGGATTGATATTAGCCGGTAGGTCTCTGGTGAGCCAGGACAGTAAATTAATTGTGCGGAAAAAATGTAACAAAATTTATCCTTTGTTCGTGATGAACCATACATTCCTGCCTGCCTACTCTTATCTCGTCCGATCAGTTGAAACTATGGTGTGTGATCTCACATCTTTAGCAGAACACCAATTTCACTTA
>JARKHS020034280.1:0-14655 GCA_030143305.2 Amblyomma americanum | reverse complement strand
TGCCGCCAATATTTGCAGTGTGTTCGTTTTTCAAATCTGCCGCGACACCACCTTATCGCTTTGTTTGCGACGCAAGACGCGACTAGATTTATCTCGATTGATCGCAGCCAGGCAAAGCTGATTCTACGTTGTTCCGGAATGTTCTAGTAACTTTGCGGCCTTTATCTCGAATGTTCGCTATCAGCTTTAAATTGAGCACGGCCGACAGCGGCGGGCATTCTGTTCGACGACCGCCGAGCACGCTTGTCGCTTCGCCGCCGCCGAGTGATTCAGTCCATTTTGGGTGCAAGTCAGCCCAATAAACAGTTCTTTTAGAAGACCGTTTCGTCCGTCTTCATCGCTGCTTCGACTGCCGTCACCACTACGTGACATCTGGTGGAGGTGCGGGGTAGCCTTCCATGTTCCGGACGCCCCCTTCAAGTCGTGAAGCCAGCCCTGAGCGCTTCGCACCCGAGTACGAGCCAGCAGCTCAGCGAGCCAGCCGACGTCTGCAGGGAGAGGAGCCTGAGTTCGGGAAATTACCGGACCGCACAAGACAGCGAAAAGACGCGGCTACGAGCACCACAACCTCGCCGAAGATGTCGACACCGATCATACTGCAGCAGCCGCGGGTGCCGCCAACTTTCAATGGATCCCTAGGCGAAGACCCTGAAGAATGGTTGGATCAATTTGAGCGCGTGGCATCATTCAACAAGTGGGATGATGCGGCAAAAATTGGACAGGTGTTCTTCTCATTGGATGGCTCCGCACGCACATGGTACGAAAACTACGAGTCGTCCCTTACGACATGGGAGCTATTCAAGAGAGAACTATTGAAGGTATTCACCAGTGTCGTGAGGAAAGAAAGAGCCGAACGACTCCTCGAGTCCAGGATCCAGCTTCCGAATGAGCCCGTCCGCGGTTACGTCGAGGAGATGAAGCGCCTGTTTCGCCGCGCCGACCCCTGGATGACCGAGGAAAAGAAAGTTCAGTTTTTAATGCGCGGCGTAAAAGAACAACTCTTTGCAAGCCTCGTCCGCCAGCCGCCAAAAACAGTCGAGGAATTCATGCAAGAAGCCTGCACGATTGAGAAGACCCTCGACGTCCGGGCTCGGCAGTACAATCGTCCTTCCTCTGCCTGTGCAATCCGTTCGGACACGCCGGCCACCACCAGCGACAGCTTGCGGGAAGTTATCCTCGAAATCGTCCGAGAAGAGCTACACCGATTACTGCCATCCTCCCCGCAGCCACAAGCAGCGACTCTGATGGACGTGGTACGGGAAGAAGTGCAACATTCACTTGGCACCCCGACGGCCGCAGAACCCCAGGCCATGACCTACGCCGCTGCAGTAAGGACTGCCCAGCCCCAACGACAACCCCCACGTCCTCCCCGAGATGAGCCACTTGTTCCACAACGCCGCCTCCCAGCCCCCGCCCGCCCAGCCTATGACCGACGCTCAAGCCCCAGGAAATACGACGCCTGGAGGACTTCCGACAACCGGCCGTTGTGCTTCCATTGCGGTGAGGCCGGCCATATTCTTCGTCACTGTCCGTACCGACGTATCGGTCTTCGAGGATTTGCCGTTAACGCCCCACGACCACGCTTCGGACAACGTCCGCACGAAATCGACGAGTACCTGCGTCGAGAAGAGTACACGCCGAACCGCTTTTCGCGCTCACCATCGCCGTCAACCTCGCGCTTTGCGTCGCCACGCCGCAGCTACGCAGCCGCGGTACGAGGAAGGTCGCCCAGCCCCCGTAGGGGAAACTAAAGGCAGCAACCTCTGGAGGTGAGGTTGCTCACGAGCTAAACGCCGAAGATCCTCCACCGACCACGCCCCATGAAGACGCTGCACCCGCGACGCCGCATGAAGAACCGACACTCGCTGCACCGACGCCGCACACAATGAGAACCACGACGCAAGCTACCTTGAAATCGACGCCGCCACCCAGAGGAGCTTCGATCACACGCCCAACCCGTGACTCGCATACGCGACGAAGCCGTGACCCGACGCCGAGAGCGACATGCAATGCAAGACCCAGGACCTCCGACCTAGAAGTGACTATCGACGGCCGGAAAGTTACCGCTCTAGTCGACACAGGAGCCGATTACTCGGTGATGAATGGAACATTCGCTGCGCAGCTCAGAAAAGTCACAACGGCTTGGGACGGCCCACAAATTCGCACCGCTGGGGGCCACCTCATTACGCCATCAGGACGATGCACAGCGCGAGTGACTGTCAAAGGACATACCTATCCTGCGACCTTTGTTGTGCTACCGCAATGCTCCCGCGAAGTGATCTTGGGTATGGATTTCCTTAATGAGCATCAGGCGATCATCGACCTGCGATCCAAGCTGATCACGCTTTCGACGAACGAAGCCATTGCTTCGATGAAAACTCGGGAAAATCACGTTGCCCTAAGTGTCCTGGAGGAAGAAGTGAGCGTCCCACCCCGTTCAAGCGTTATCGTGACCGTAGGCGCCACGAAAGCCATAAACACTGAAGCCATCATCGAGGGGAACATGCAGTTGCTACTAGATCTAGGAATCAGCATCGCAAGAGGCATCGCACATTTCCGCAATGGCCAGGCCGAATTACTGCTGACTAACTTCAAAGAAGAATACCGGCATATTAAGAGAGGAACGACGATTGCTTTCTACGACGAAATATCTGACGTACGAGATTCCTTCGCCCTCTCCGACCCCTCCGCAGAAGATCCGCCTGACCAAGAGAACTCGCCCACTTTCGACATCAACCCAGCCCTGCACCGGAACAGACAAGACCAGATCCGCAATCTGCTTCAAAACTACAGTGAGTGCTTTTCGACATCGCCGAAGGTGCGACAGACGCCAATTGCCAAGCATCGCATTATAACAGACCAACACGTACGACCTCTCCGTCAAAGCCCCTACCGTGTGTCTCCACGAGAACGACAAGCCATCCGGGACCAAGTCGAGGAAATGCTTCGCGACGACGTCATCCAGCCCTCAAACAGCCCATGGGCGGCACCGGTTGTTCTAGTGAGAAAGAAAGACGGCGCACTTCGATTCTGCGTGGATTACCGCCGCTTGAACAACATAACAAAGAAGGACGTCTACCCCCTCCCCCGCATCGACGACACACTGGACCGCCTCTGCAACGCCAAATATTTCTCATCGATGGACCTCAAGAGCGGCTACTGGCAAATTGAGGTCGACGAAAGAGATCGCGAGAAGACAGCATTCATAACTCCGGATGGGCTGTTTGAGTTCAAGGTGATGCCATTTGGTCTCTGTTCCGCACCAGCGACGTTTCAGCGAGTAATGGATACAGTGCTGGCAGGCCTGAAGTGGCAGATTTGTCTGGTATATTTAGATGACGTCGTTGTCTTCGCCTCGAACTTTGAAGAGCACCTCAAAAGACTTCGAACAGTACTAGACGCAATCAAGTCGTCTGGCCTAACCTTGAAAGCAGAGAAATGCCACTTTGCCTACGAAGAGCTGCTGTTTCTAGGCCACATCGTTAGCAAGGAAGGAGTACGCCCAGACCCGCAGAAAACAGCTGCTATTGAACAGTTTCAACCGCCGGCCGATAAGAAAGCAGTGCGCAGATTTCTCGGACTATGCGCATATTACCGACGATTTGTGAAAAACTTTTCGCGCATCGCCGAGCCCCTGACCCAACTGACGAAGGCAGACGTGCCGTTTAAATGGGAAGCGCCGCAAGCAGAAGCCTTCAAGGAACTTCAGCGTCGTTTACAGTCCCCACCGATCCTTGCGCATTTTGATGAAAACGCCGATACTGAAGTTCATACCGACGCAAGCAGCGTGGGACTAGGCGCCGTTCTCGTTCAAAAAAGTGACGGGCTGGAGAAGGTCATCGCATACGCTAGCCGTTCCCTTTCCAAGGCCGAGGCTAACTATTCGACCACTGAGAAGGAGTGCCTTGCCATCATCTGGGCTACGTCGAAATTCCGCCCCTACCTCTACGGACGGCCGTTCAAGGTGGTCAGCGACCACCACGCGCTCTGCTGGCTTGCCAATTTGAAGGATCCCTCTGGCCGACTCGCTCGATGGAGTCTGCGTCTCCAGGAGTTTGACGTCACCGTCGTTTACAAGTCCGGACGCAAGCACACTGACGCCGATTGCCTCTCACGAGCCCCTGTAGATGCACCGCCGCTGGACGACGATGAGGACGCCTTCCTGGGACCCATCAGCGCAAGCTCTTTTGCTCAGCAGCAACGCTCGGACCCCAACCTAAAAGGCCTCATCGAGTACCTGGAAGGCAAGGTTTCTTCACCCCCCGCTTCATTCAAGCGAGGACTGTCTTCTTTCTGTGTGCAGAATGAGGTCCTTGTGAAGAAGAACTTTACAGCGAACAAAACAGCCTACCTCCTTGTTGTACCTACTTGTCTCCGCGAAGAAGTTCTACAGGCTTCACACGACGAGCCGACAGCTGGACATCTCGGGTTTACTCGCACCCTCCGCCGCATTCAAGACAAGTATTACTGGCCCCGACTGTCTGCCGATGTCGCACACTATGTGAAAACATGCCGAGATTGTCAGCGACGAAAGACTCCTCCCACACGACCAGCAGGATTTCTGAACCCCATTGAACCTCCCTCAAGACCCTTTCAGCAGATTGGCATGGACTTGCTTGGCCCTTTTCCAACGTCAACATCTGGAAATAAGTGGATCATCATAGCGACCGACTACCTGACCCGCTACGCCGAGGCGAAAGCCCTACCGAACGGAACAGCAGCAGAAGTGGCCAAATTTTTCGTGGAGTGCATTCTTCTTCGACACGGCGCCCCCGATGTGCTCATCACGGACAGAGGAACAGCATTTACGGCGGAACTCACGCAAGCCATCCTGCGCTACAGCCAAACCAGCCACCGGAGGACAACTGCATACCATCCGCAGACCAACGGACTGACCGAGCGCCTGAACAAAACCATCGCCGATATGCTCGCTATGTATGTCGATGCCGAACATAAAACCTGGGATGTCATCCTGCCTTACGTCGTCTTCGCCTACAACACCGCAGTGCAGGAGACCACCCAGATGACGCCTTTTAGGCTCGTCCATGGCAGGGAGGCCACGACCACGCTAGACGCCATGCTGCCCAACGTTACAGAAGAAGAGAACGTCGACGTTGCCGCCTACCTTCAACGCGCAGAAGAAGCTCGAAGGCTTGCCCGATTACGGATCAAAGATCAGCAGCGGTCCGACGCCAGACGCTACAACCTAAGAAGACGCAACGCGGAATACAAGCCAGGAGACCAAGTCTGGGTGTGGACGCCCATTCGCCGCCGTGGATTGAGTGAAAAGCTTTTGCGCCGCTATTTCGGCCCGTACAAGGTTCTTCGTCGGCTGGGTGAACTGGATTATGAGGTCATCCCTGACGCAATGACTGCATCCCAGCGACGCCGCGTACGACCAGAAGTCGTCCATGTAGTCCGTCTGAAGCCGTATTATGCCCGCTAAAGGCCGCTGCATTTCCATGCTCTATTTTCGCAAGATCTGTTTTTTTCCCTTACTAGTCGCATTATTTGTTTTAATGCATCGGGTCGATGCTTCTTTGAGAGGGGAGTAATGCCGCCAATATTTGCAGTGTTTGTTCGTTTTTCAAATCTGCCGCGACACCACCTTATCGCTTTGTTTGCGACGCAAGACGCGACTAGATTTATCTCGATTGATCGCAGCCAGGCAAAGCTGATTCTACGTTGTTCCGGAATGTTCTAGTAACTTTGCGGCCTTTATCTCGAATGTTCGCTATCAGCTTTAAATTGAGCACGGCCGACAGCGGCGGGCATTCTGTTCGACGACCGCCGAGCACGCTTGTCGCTTCGCCGCCGCCGAGTGATTCAGTCCATTTTGGGTGCAAGTCAGCCCAATAAACAGTTCTTTTAGAAGATCCGTTTCGTCCGTCTTCATCGCTGCCTCGACTGCCGTCACCACTACGTGACAATATATTCCACCGACCCTGCGCTCAGTGAAGCACATCGCTTTGATCGACCGCTGCCGTAAATTTCGGGGCGTCGTGGGAAACCCTACGAAACAACGAAAATTGACTGTCGGTAAGCGCAGAGCGCGTGACATTGCGGCACAGAATATGTAGAGTCAAACCTGGCTATAACGAAATATTTTATAACGAAATAGTGGATATAACGAAGGAATTGGCATTCCCCTTGGATGTAGCCTTTATACGAAGTAAAATTTTCCAACGATCGGATATAACGAACCTCCAATGAACCCCACTAGACATTTCCCGCTGAATGTGTCCATTTGAGGTAGTTCCAAACATTTTTTTACTGATCTGATCAGGCAAACAGAAGCCACTGCCGCTAGCCAGCTTGGCGGAGCATCGCAAAAAAATTCGCTGTGGCTCAACATGGCTGAGCCAGGTTACACGGAGCGGAAGCTCGATTAAGCATGGTTAGACACGGTGTAGCTTTGGCGCAGCCCAGCGTGGCGTAGTGGCGTAGCGACCGCTGCCCTTTAATCACGTGGTTAGTCACGCGACACAACTGGCGGGAGCGAGTGGTCGATGCGGTGGTCGGCGCAGCGGTGGAACGAACGGTAACAGCTGCGACAAGTCACGTGGCAAAACGTCATAGCGACACGTCGGCACGCCTTCGGTTAGAGGTCAAATCCAAGCGTCATTTTACCTTGAGCTTTGCATGCGGAACTTTTTCCTCCAAACCACTTGGAAAGTTTATCCCGCCTCAAGCGCGGGCTGCGTTGAGCGTCCGTGTGCACACGTCAGCTTCGGCGCGTGGTTTTACCGTGGTGCTCGGTTCTTATCGAAAATTGGGTATGCGGCCTGGTGAAGGGTGCCACGCTACAGGGTGACCATGGCCCGCTGAGCCTCGGCAGAGTTTCAAAGTGGCCTGATGTTGCCCCGTTTTCCAAACTGTTCGCTCCACACGACGCAATAAGTGTGCGTTATGTTTCTCTGTTTGCGTGTGTAAAGTTTAGTTTTCGTTTTCGCTTCACGGTCGAAGGGTTAAACCCATTTGGGGCAATCTTGGTGTGCTTGACGCTGTCGACGTCGCGCTAGTTTCACAGTAGCAAGGGCGGAAAACTAACCAGAAGGTAGCCATGGTCAAACCCTATTGTTAGGTACACGCATTCTTCACAGGACCCACCTGTCATGAGGTGAAGATTAGTTGCCCGCCTGCTCGGCCGCTATGCTGCCAAGCTAACCGAAACGAGTAGTCGGGAATAAATCGCCGCTCGCCCTTTCTTACAGCGGCCGGTATCGGCTTCACCACATAGGAAACCGAGCTAAGTATTCTGAACAGGCCCCACCCTGTCCATTATGGCGTTATTCCTGAATAGCAGTTTTGTAGGCTCTAAACCCCATGTAGACCGTGGAGCAAGCTGCCTCGCGTTAACAAGGCCCACATATTCGGTTGCTGTACGTATAATCCACAGTGGGGTGAGCGCTCGGTGCACATTTTGAAGGTTCCCGCAAACCACGCCCGAGGCACACTTAAGGCCAGCTGTGTAGTCGTCGGTATACATATCGGCAGGGAAGCCCATTGGCATGTGATATTTGCTATCATGGTCTCGTAATGTCATAACGAAGGAACGGCTATAACGAAGAAATCGCGAGGCTCATTCTTGCTTGTTATAACGAGGTTCAACTACCCCACAAAAAAGAGCGGGGCATCCTGAGGACTGCTTAATAGATGATGGCAAGAAGGCTCTCCCACTGATGTGTTATTTTATCTTAGCGACCATACATTTGCGTCGTTGCGAATAAAACCGGTATTTGGTGCAAGAGAACTCGCGTTGTATAAATACCCTAGATATCGTTTAAGTTCCCAACCGGGAGCTTCAGAGGACGTCTGTTAAAACCTTGACGAAAACGGCTTACCCTTCAGCCTCATTTCTACCACGAGTAGGGTTCTTACTTATAGTAACTACAGCACGCAGAATCTTCTTCATTTTTTCTTCTCCAGAATGTGGCCTAAGCTATTAAAAGGACGATTACGTCGTCAAAAACTGGAACGCGATATTCACTGAGCAAGCCCAAATAGGCGTAGTGCTTTATTCTCGCATGTAAAGACCAGAAGGAATGCCAGTTTTTTCCGTGTTTTTTGTACAATAATTTTTTTTCTGAATGCGCAGAATGAATTAACGTAATAGGCCGCCTTCTATTTTTGTTTGTATTACCTATAAAAAGGCATTGCAGGAATGAAAAAAATGTCGAAATTTATTACTTTCGGCTGACCATTTTGTGAAACCACCTGCGGAGTTTTTCGCGCTTTTAAACAGGGTTAACCGACTTCGCCTCTCCTGTATAGAGTTCTCTTTTTTTTCTTATCATGTGATGTTCTCTTCTCAGTTTGCTTTATTGCATTATTACGGAAAAATAGCCACTTTCTTTGTAACGCCTATGGTCCGCGAGGGTAATGTAAAATACCACAGAAGAACCCCACGCTCTGGAAATACTCTGACCATACGCTGCCCTAATATATGCACTCAACGGACGTAGGTTAAAGATAGGCTGACACCTGAAAATATTATGCGTCTGCATAAGAAGCTCGTCGAATCATTTTGCATTGACTCTCTAATGTAACAACGGAGCCTAGGCAGTAGCGTTTTGGTATGTGCAAGTGCTCTGATGCGTTTTTGGCAACTGCGTATGTGTAAACCGAAGACTCGCGGTTGTTGGTAAAGCATTTTTGCAAGTCCCTTTGTCGAAGTAAGCGCTACCCGCTGCAAAATTGCGCATGTTTGTGAATCATATGACGGATCATGACTCACGATAAAGGCTGGGACCGATGACACCAGCCTAGAAGTGACGGATGCTGCGTGTGGCAAGTGGGCGCAGTCATGACTCATGGCATTTACCGGAAGTGACGTCCTCAGACCGGAAGTTTGTGGAGCTCAGGCGCCGAGTGGCACTTTGCTGTCGCATTACAGACGTAATGGAATGAATTGTCCCCAGTTTTTATGCTGTATATTATTTTAGAAATGTTTCTAGTCGTGTGCACGGACGGACACACAAAAATCGCCGGCGCAGAGCGGCGGACATGTAGGCTTTAATGCAGTCCGGCAAAAATAATGTCCAATTCGACGGAAAACGAAAACGAGAACCTAAGGAGCTCTATTCGAGGACTGTCCTTAAACGTTCTCAGCTGGCCACCATGCTGGATTACCACCGCCGAGCAAAAGCAACATCCACAGCTTCCGCCGCCAATTATGACTTAACAGACAATCCTTTAAGAAGAATGATTTTGAGCTTAAAAGGAAAGGAAACCAACATTTGTGACCGTTTCAGGCCGGAAAAATTGAAATCGAGCGCTCTAATCCTGTTCTTTCAAGGCTGCACAGGGTGTTTTACCTAAGACTTTACACAATTAAAAAAAAAGTTTTTGAGTTCGAAGAGCGCTTTTTTAGGCATAGCTTTGCCAGCGGGGCAGAGCATCAGAATATAGCCAAGACGAGCTAACATGCAGGATGGCTAACTAATATTCATTTGTGAACTTTTTAAATATTATTGTGTGTTGACTTAATTATAAATAGCACTGTAGCCCATCGTAAGTAATATCCATATCAGTTTTCAGAACATTTAATACGCGGTTACCCTCGGCGCTGTGGCCTAACAAATTTTGGCTATTTCGGCGAGTTACGTGCACTGGAGAGGTTGCTTTGCCTGCAAGCTTCTAGAAAGCGCATGTATTTTGGCGCAATGTAGCCAGAATTCGCTGGGTCACAGCGCCCAGGGCAACCACGTTTTCGAAATTCTATAAAAATTGATATCGATATTACATATGTTGGTCTACACACTTCTCAGTAATTGAGGAGCTTGAAAGTAATAGTTAAAAAGTTAACTATTGATTATTGGTTAACCATCTCTTTAGTTAGCATGTCCTAGCTATATTCTGATGTACGAGACCACTTACAATGCTACTGTGAATAAAGCGCTCTTCTAACTCAAAAAGCCTATTTTAAAAAATTACCTGACGTCTCAGGTGAAATACCCTGTATACAGGAAGGCTTTAATACAACTATTTTTCTTTTGCAGATAATGACCACACTATCATGATACGATGCAATGCCCACTTGCTGATGCATGCCTATCCATACCTCTTATCTTTTTTTTCAGAGCTGGCAGCGATGCAATAATCACGAACGAACCGGCCACCGTTCTTGAGGTGTTGAGGCAGCCTGATGTCGCCTCTCTGGCGCGAATTGCTGGCCCTCAGGACGACCCCTGGGATCGCATTGTCATCGAGCACTAATCAAGTTGATGACTATCATCCATTGCTCTAATTCTTGGCTCTTTCACCATACGTTTTATCTGCATGTAAAGAAGCTGGCTACATGGGCATAATTTGATACGGGCTACTCAGGACAATGTCCTCTAACTCTCGTCCGTCCTAACCTTACGGCGATGAGAACTAGAACCCATTGGCTCCATTCGACTGTATTTTACAGCAGTGCGCGCAACACTACCTTAATTCTGCAAGGCCGTGGAGAGGTTGAACACTGTTTCCCAGTATTTCACCACTTGGAGAGACTCATAACGCACGATTTTTTCGGAGCTTAATCAGTCAAGTGCCCAAGGTACGAAATGAGTTCGCGTGTTTTCTAAGTAACATAATGCAATTGTCCGCAGTTAGAATGGGAATATTAAGCGAATGTCCTATTGGCTAGGATTATTTATCCCTTTCACAGTTGGTATTAAATATGAGATGGTGATGGCTTTAATAAAGTGAATTGAAAACCACGACGATTCTGCTGACCTTTCAATTTACGTGTGTTCACGATAAACCTATCGATTGTTTTCTTTTAACTTCACTTGTTCCTTTCTTTGTAATCAGATGTTCGAAACAGGAATAAAATGCTGTATCAAAGAGTGAGATAGGGAGCTCTGACGAGCTAGTTGATTCATTTGAAGCGAACGCGTAAAACAGCCCAAAGAGATTGGGGCAGTGTCTGTAGTTATGTGTCTTTCGTCCCGGTCTCTGCTCGACTCTGGCCTTTTCCTCTAACGCATAGTTTGGTGCTACGCATTGCACATCGTCTTCTTTGTCAGCTAATGCTACAATCAAACTAATATTCCGGCTTTGAGCTATGTGGCGGCAGTAACAGAGAGATGTGCGCAGCGTGCGTTGGCGTGGACAATGTTGTGGCAGAAACACAGCACTAGAGCAATACGCGTTGGCGTTGACAGCATTTCTGCAGAAACGCGGCACTGGAGCATAGACAGTCTGCATACATTGTGTAAACTGGCATTGCTCAGAAAACGATTGCCAGGTTGTGACGTCATATCCGGAAGCGGTACGACATCTTCCGGTTGGTGGCCTTATATATAAGGTGAGGGTTAGGGACCCGGTACAGTGGCCTGGTCAAATTGGCAGACTAGCCTGGTTACGTCTCCTAGTGCTGGCCAGTATGCGTTTATGCCATGTTTGCATTGACGATGAAAAGTTGAAAACGCGCATAATTGACACCTAGGCCAGTGCTCACCTCAACCACACTTTCTCGTACGTGGCGGTAGCGTCCACGTGCAAAACAATTGTGCTTTCGAACAATACTTTTTGCTTGGAAATGCTAAACCGCCATCCATTTTTTCCCCAAGTGTTACCAATCCAAGTTTCTGAATAACCTTAATAAATGAGCGGTGAATAGTACCGCAGCAATCGCGTCCCCGTGCTTGACACTCTTCTTGATTGAGATTGCACTAGTTTTGATGCGCAGGAATATGGTGCCTGTTCAGCCGCTACAGATGTTTTCCAGTTCTCTTTATTGCGGTTCCTACAAATATGGCGGGAGGTGCTGCCCAGAAAGCGGACAAGGGAGGACTCATTCATTACTACGAAACAGTGACGAGGAAGCTGATTATTGACGTTTCCTGCAAGACACATACGTACATGAGTTATCTAATTGCGGCAGTAACCCCTTACGATCGTTGAGCGCAAGATGGAAGACATCGAGTACAAAATTCCGTCAAGACAGGGTGCAGATCAGAGCTTGATCAACACTGTATTTTAGTTCTTGTAGTGCGTATTCGTGACTACTCCATGTCAAGTATTCAATTGAGCGACGAAAAGCGACGCTTCGCACCAGAGACATCAACCGGTGGCCAGTTCCATGGTATGTTGCAACACCCATTCACTTCACAAAGCACCGACGTCTGTGCAGACGCTTTTTGTTGCGCCGCCCGGCAGCAAAAATTATAGCTTGAATCGCCAAATTTGCGGCTAAGCGCCTTGCAAGCACTAGCAGAAAGGTGGATTGCGGTCATTACGAATGCTCGAGTGAAAGCGAAACACGGCTTTGAACGCACAACTGCCGACTCGAACGAAGGTTTCTAATGCGGCACATGCCTGTCGCTGCATTTTTCACCCTAATTTTCAGACTTCTCTTTTGTTCATTTCTCTTCTGGACAGTGCTAGTGAACTAGACGATACAACAAATACAAGTTCAATATTCTGACCTCGGCACTATTTTCTAAATCAATGGCCCCATTCTCTTCTATGGCTGTCGGCAATTTTAAGCAGGTGTGAAACAATAATATTCTTGTTGTTTTCGTTGCTTCTTTGTTACGAACGCGTTTAAGGACGCTACTGCGCTCTCTGATTTCGTCCAAAGTAACTTCAAGCATATATACCAGCACGAAAAACCCTTGCCAGCGTGACGGTGTATTTAAGTGTGAGCGATTTCGCTTGCTCTGTGCAGGGATACTTGTTTCGCTTGGTCGGTGCTCCTAACCACTTGTGCATTGCAGAACGCTTGCGTCTTTTCGTCACTGTTATCCTTGCCCAGTACTGAGCTTGCCCTGGTTTCATTGCAAACAAAGTGAACTCGTTCTCCAGGCTTGTATATAAGTGTCCCTTCTGCCTGTCTGTATAGGCTGGAGCGCAGGTGGACGTCAGGCGGAAGGCTTCCAACAAGGTTTTTCAGGAGAGACGCTGAGCAACATGGCGACAATGGTACCGTAAACGCCCAAATGAAAGGTTGTCTTTTCGCTCGAATGTTTCTGTGTCTTGGCCAGGCAACAAATAAGAAGAAGCTTTCTCTTGGCGTCCTCGTGGGACCATCTAAAACTTCACTCTGCATCGCCAAATCATCTCGTAATCTTCCATATCAAGTTCAACCCACTAAACATCGAAGTAGATCATTTCCACAGAGGGTTACTGCTTTGCAACAGCAAGGGTACTGCTGTAGTGCTACGTGTCTTGTATGCGGTGTGCGGTCTTCCCCAAATGAGAAACGTGCCGCTATAGGGTAGCAGCTACCACACTGGGTATTGTTATAAATCATGTTAAGCGCTAAAAGCATGTAATTTTTCCACTAATTGCAACCTTAGAAAAAAAAAGTTTTCTTCTCAGTGCTTCACAAACCTGCCCTAACGCGCACGAATTTTATTTGCCACAACCAAAGGGCAATTTGAGCCTCTTATATTTGTTAGCCATACAGTCTGTTTTTGCGAGTTTATCCTGGCAGCAAGAATTAAACCTACATAAGTAAAAGCGTTTTGGATAAAGATTCATGAATTCTACCCACTCAAATAAACTGACTGTTTAGCATGCATTTATTCGCAACCCGATTGCAAAGTTGGTAACGTCGATGCTATTGTTGCAGAAAAAGTCGCAGCAATGTCGCAACCGAACATTCAATGAAAATTCCCTCTGTGGCCACATCCTCATTTTAAAAAGTGTGAGACCGGAGCACAACTGCATTGACATGCTTGTCAGCGACCAAGACTTTTCAGCGGCCGTATTACTCAGGCGAGTGCCACCAATGTCCGTGTAGCCTATAGGTCTAAGCTCTTTGGGCCCGCTGGACGCCCCAGGATCGAAGTGAAGGGTGGGGGGCAGGCGTTGCAGGATTTACACCGGCACTTTAGGGAAGGAGTGAAAACTTTTTCTCAGATGAAACCCCTCTCTCTAATTCCTGGCAAAATGGGCTAAATCACACAGTACGCATTCTAATTCTTCGCCACAGTTTCAGACCTCCTGCCAGTCTGTGCGAAATAGTATGCCTTAACATTTACTTAGATTATCTTTGTTTCAGATTCCGGCACTGCTGATAATCACATTGGCTGCAGGCATCGCCAATGCAGGCTACCACCACGGAGGCTATGGCGGGGGTGGCGGCGGATACGGCGGCGGAGGAGGAGGCTACGGCGGAGGAGGCTATGGCGGAGGAGGCCACGGTGGTGGCGGCTACGGCGGTGGGGGCTATGGAGGAGGGGGCGGTGGCGGTGGAGGCGGTGGATACGGAGGCGGCCATGGATGATGGTAGCCTCGTCACAAAGACGCTCTTTCCTTCGTGAAAGTCGCACAGACACCTGTCATTTCACATTGAGTTCAACACAGTTACGCTCCTGTTTTGCACTATATCCTGCTGCAAATAAAACATGTTTAAACCAAGACGGTTGCTTCAGGCAGCAAGTACAGTACAGACCTGCCATTCACTGTACGTAACAAATACCGTAGCATGTTCCCTGCTTGAAACACAAGTATTAGGTTAATGAAACAAAAAGCTTTCTATAATCTTCTCCTTATAACCTTTCCCACAGACTGAGGAATGAACATTCATAGAAATCACCAAAACGCAGGTCCCCTTAGATCTTTTCAAACACTAAGCCTGCCCTGGGTAATCAGAGAAGTCTCGTAGTATCTCATTCTTTTTTTTCCAAGGTGACTATCCTTCTCAAAGTGACCTAC
>JARKHS020034279.1:0-10948 GCA_030143305.2 Amblyomma americanum | reverse complement strand
CAAATATGGCGGGAGGTGCTGCCCAGAAAGCGGACAAGGGAGGACTCATTCATTACTACGGAACAGTGACGAGGAAGCTGATTATTGACGTTTCCTGCAAGACACATACGTACATGAGTTATCTAATTGCGGCAGTAACCCCTTACGATCGTTGAGCGCAAGATGGAAGACATCGAGTACAAAATTCCGTCAAGACAGGGTGCAGATCAGAGCTTGATCAACACTGTATTTTAGTTCTTGTAGTGCGTATTCGTGACTACTCCATGTCAAGTATTCAATTGAGCGACGAAAAGCGACGCTTCGCACCAGAGACATCAACCGGTGGCCAGTTCCATGGTATGTTGCAACACCCATTCACTTCACAAAGCACCGACGTCTGTGCAGACGCTTTTTGTTGCGCCGCCCGGCAGCAAAAATTATAGCTTGAATCGCCAAATTTGCGGCTAAGCGCCTTGCAAGCACTAGCAGAAAGGTGGATTGCGGTCATTACGAATGCTCGAGTGAAAGCGAAACACGGCTTTGAACGCACAACTGCCGACTCGAACGAAGGTTTCTAATGCGGCACATGCCTGTCGCTGCATTTTTCACCCTAATTTTCAGACTTCTCTTTTGTTCATTTCTCTTCTGGACAGTGCTAGTGAACTAGACGATACAACAAATACAAGTTCAATATTCTGACCTCGGCACTATTTTCTAAATCAATGGCCCCATTCTCTTCTATGGCTGTCGGCAATTTTAAGCAGGTGTGAAACAATATTATTCTTGTTGTTTTCGTTGCTTCTTTGTTACGAACGCGTTTAAGGACGCTACTGCGCTCTCTGATTTCGTCCAAAGTAACTTCAAGCATATATACCAGCACGAAAAACCCTTGCCAGCGTGACGGTGTATTTAAGTGTGAGCGATTTCGCTTGCTCTGTGCAGGGATACTTGTTTCGCTTGGTCGGTGCTCCTAACCACTTGTGCATTGCAGAACGCTTGCGTCTTTTCGTCACTGTTATCCTTGCCCAGTACTGAGCTTGCCCTGGTTTCATTGCAAACAAAGTGAACTCGTTCTCCAGGCTTGTATATAAGTGTCCCTTCTGCCTGTCTGTATAGGCTGGAGCGCAGGTGGACGTCAGGCGGAAGGCTTCCAACAAGGTTTTTCAGGAGAGACGCTGAGCAACATGGCGACAATGGTACCGTAAACGCCCAAATGAAAGGTTGTCTTTTCGCTCGAATGTTTCTGTGTCTTGGCCAGGCAACAAATAAGAAGAAGCTTTCTCTTGGCGTCCTCGTGGGACCATCTAAAACTTCACTCTGCATCGCCAAATCATTCTCGTAATCTTCCATATCAAGTTCAACCCACTAAACATCGAAGTAGATCATTTCCACAGAGGGTTACTGCTTTGCAACAGCAAGGGTACTGCTGTAGTGCTACGTGTCTTGTATGCGGTGTGCGGTCTTCCCCAAATGAGAAACGTGCCGCTATAGGGTAGCAGCTACCACACTGGGTATTGTTATAAATCATGTTAAGCGCTAAAAGCATGTAATTTTTCCACTAATTGCAACCTTAGAAAAAAAAGTTTTCTTCTCAGTGCTTCACAAACCTGCCCTAACGCGCACGAATTTTATTTGCCACAACCAAAGGGCAATTTGAGCCTCTTATATTTGTTAGCCATACAGTCTGTTTTTGCGAGTTTATCCTGGCAGCAAGAATTAAACCTACATAAGTAAAAGCGTTTTGGATAAAGATTCATGAATTCTACCCACTCAAATAAACTGACTGTTTAGCATGCATTTATTCGCAACCCGATTGCAAAGTTGGTAACGTCGATGCTATTGTTGCAGAAAAAGTGGCAGCAATGTCGCAACCGAACATTCAATGAAAATTCCCTCTGTGGCCACATCCTCATTTTAAAAAGTGTGAGACCGGAGCACAACTGCATTGACATGCTTGTCAGCGACCAAGACTTTTCAGCGGCCGTATTACTCAGGCGAGTGCCACCAATGTCCGTGTAGCCTATAGGTCTAAGCTCTTTGGGCCCGCTGGACGCCCCAGGATCGAAGTGAAGGGTGGGGGGCAGGCGTTGCAGGATTTACACCGGCACTTTAGGGAAGGAGTGAAAACTTTTTCTCAGATGAAACCCCTCTCTCTAATTCCTGGCAAAATGGGCTAAATCACACAGTACGCATTCTAATTCTTCGCCACAGTTTCAGACCTCCTGCCAGTCTGTGCGAAATAGTATGCCTTAACATTTACTTAGATTATCTTTGTTTCAGATTCCGGCACTGCTGATAATCACATTGGCTGCAGGCATCGCCAATGCAGGCTACCACCACGGAGGCTATGGCGGGGGTGGCGGCGGATACGGCGGCGGAGGAGGAGGCTACGGCGGAGGAGGCTATGGCGGTGGAGGCCACGGTGGTGGCGGCTACGGCGGTGGGGGCTATGGAGGAGGGGGCGGTGGCGGTGGAGGCGGTGGATACGGAGGCGGCCATGGATGATGGTAGCCTCGTCACAAAGACGCTCTTTCCTTCGTGAAAGTCGCACAGACACCTGTCATTTCACATTGAGTTCAACACAGTTACGCTCCTGTTTTGCACTATATCCTGCTGCAAATAAAACATGTTTAAACCAAGACGGTTGCTTCAGGCAGCAAGTACAGTACAGACCTGCCATTCACTGTACGTAACAAATACCGTAGCATGTTCCCTGCTTGAAACACAAGTATTAGGTTAATGAAACAAAAAGCTTTCTATAATCTTCTCCTTATAACCTTTCCCACAGACTGAGGAATGAACATTCATAGAAATCACCAAAACGCAGGTCCCCTTAGATCTTTTCAAACACTAAGCCTGCCCTGGGTAATCAGAGAAGTCTCGTAGTATCTCATTCTTTTTTTTCCAAGGTGACTATCCTTCTCAAAGTGACCTACGCACACCGTCAAAATCACGAATAAAAATGCGGTCGATACATAAGTCACGCTAGATAAACTGTCGAAATAAAATCACCTCAATAATGAAGTTACCACCGAAAAAACAACAAAACTTCATTCAATCACAGAATTCAATCGAAACAGCTGCGCTTCTAAAGCGCCGTGAACGTATGATGCGCACCGTATTTGTGCTCTAGGACAAAGGGACAGAACAAAGACGAGCATGAGTGCAGCGACCCTCATACTTCAGTGGTGTGCACCTAATAAGCCACCTTTCGCTTTGTTCAATGATTTGATGCGCTTGTGTCTTGATATCTTAGAGTTCTGTCAGCTTCCAGCCACAGCCTCCTGTATTTTCCATGCCTGGTCACCGGCGCCAAGATCAGTGAATGCCGACCGTCGCAATTTTCGTCAAGGCTGCGAGCGCCGGTTCTCGGCTATCGGCAAAAGTATGCATGCGGCGATGAATGAGGCGCTCGCTGCGAACCGGCACTCGCATAGGAAGATACCTAGAACGCCTTTCATCGCCTCGTCCATCGCGGCGCGCCTTGTTTTGGCACTGGCCGTGATGAGGCGTTCGCATCACAGAATAATAATAATAATTGGTTTTTGGGGAAAGGAAATGGCACAGTATCTGTCTCATACATCGTTGGACACCTGAACCGCGCCGTAAGGGAAGGGATAAAAGAGGGAGTGAAAGAAGAAAGGAAGAAGAGGTGCCATAGTGGAGGGCTCCGGAATAATTTCGACCACCTGGGGATCTTTAACGTGCACTTACATCGCAAACATAGGGTTCCTTGATGTGCGGTCGCCGCGCTGGCGTGGGCCAGGCAGCCTTAAACAACCCAATCGCGGCAGAGAAATTGAAGTGCGCGCGAACCAGCAGAACGCGCCCATTGGCTCGTAGTGATACCCTCTCCTGACTTCCTCACACTTCGCTCGCAAGGAGCGCTGGTAGCCTTGATTTTGTTTGAACGGCTGCTTTTAAGCTCATGAACAGGCACGGAAAAATATAGGAGGCTATGTTGCAACATACGGCAATCTACCCTCTTTTGCTCGCTTTCGACCATGCTTTCGACCGTCCCTTTGCTTCCTGCAAAATTTCTCAGTGGAGCGCTTTCACGCCTCTCGTGCGTGGCGGCATCTAGGCGCTGTCGAGAAAACTATCCTATGACAGTGGGCGCTCACAAACTAAAGAGGGCGCTGCATTGCGGTCAATTGTTCGCCAATCTTCAATTTTTTTTTTCTGGGGGGCGGGGGCGGGGTGGTCTCCGCCATGCAAGATTTTTGATAAAGTGCTTCTACGCTTTTTACCTTCCCCTAATCATGAGTGATCCACGCTATATGCGCTCCTTTTTAACATTTGACTCGGCTCCCGAGTGGAACCTCCTAGCCTCATCTTTTTCTTGTTTTTCATGATGCTATGTATAAATTGCGTACATTCAGCAATAAACCTCAGGTGCTAGCTAGCACTTGTTTTACGCTGTCCTGTCCTTCTGTTGTGTTCCTTCGCGCTATTTTTTACATAATGAACGTTCGCCAGCTCACCGAACTTTCAGCTTTACTTGGTCTGATTTCTAGTTCATTGGCCCCTTTTATATGCAACAACCTCAAACTTAATAACCCGGTTTGGATCATGACCCTCTTCGCTGTGTGTGTTTGTGAGCCTAGGAAGTTCTCCTGGCACCGCCGGCACGTATTTTGCCCTCCAGAAGTGCACGCTGCATCCGGGTTTCTCGAACCTTCACGTTGCCACCGCAGAAGAGAATGCGGACTTTTCCATTCCCACAGGTGGTGAGAGGCCAGGTTCTTCCATGACCGGCTTCGAGTCTTGTGTGGCCAAACGTGCAAGGAAAGGCCTTCCGAGAATGGCCTGCAACATCGACCCACATCACAGAGTTATGATTCTGCAATACCGTCACTACCAAGAAGAAAAATTCGTTGGAGGCACTTAAATATCTCTTAGTAAAACTCGTTGCGGGGCTAGTTGGTTATGCATATTCTTTCGTTAAAATTTAAGCAGCGCTAACTTTTAGGACGAATACACAGAAGACATGACAGGACGGGCGCTGACTCCAACTATGTTTATTGAACACGTTTTTTCATAGAACATATAAGACAAAACGAACCGTGAGCGCATGCGCATCTGCGACAGACCACAAAAAGAAAAGGCCAAGATGACAACGATGACAGCTAAGGTAGATTAATGAGGGCGGCACGCATTTCGTCCCATATTTTTAAGCAATCTGAATTCGCTGGCATGCAGGGAGACAGAAGTGGTGCTGACACACGTGTCGCCTTTTGCCTTGATGAAAAATGCTTCGGATAATTCCCGAGCTAATCTATCTTTGCTCCTGGTTAGAATTTTGATTTTGTCAAGCCGTGGCTCACAGTTCTCATCGTTTTGGTCCTTGCAAGAAAGGCAATGAGCGGGTAGATTCAGGCATGAGTCTGATGCGTTTCCCAAACTTCGTTCATGTTCCATGGCACGGTCGTTAACACAACGCCCTGTCTGGCCAACCTACACTTTGCCACAAGAAAGGGGGATCTCATAGACCACACCCGTGGCACACCGGACAAAGGGCTTGGCGTGTTTTGTTCCACAGCCGGATGTTGCAGGGCCACTGCTGCTGACCTTAGGGCACATCTTAGCCAGTTTACAAGGCGCAGAGAACACCATCGGGACGCCGTACTTGTTGCCCACCCTTTTTAGGTTATGGGACACCTTGTGGATGTAAGGCATAACCACTGGTTTGGCATTCCCGGGTCTTTCTTTTCTACGTGTCTTTTTCTGCCTTCCCTTGAATTTCTGTAGGAGTGCTTCGGTCACAGCTGTCAACACGTGATCAGGGAACCCTGCTTTTCGCAGTCTTTCTACCTCGCCCCGAAAGCTCTCTTGCATCATGTGAGGGCACGACTTAGCAAGTGCGGATTCTAGAGAAAGGGTCGCAATAGCCCTCTTAACAGTTTTTGACTGGGCCGAATCAAAAGGCAAAAAGTCTTTCTTGGCTCTAGGGCGGTAGCACCAGCATACACACTTTTCTCCGAGCATGATGTTCAAGTCCAAAAACTGGAGGCGGTTAAGTACAGGTAACTCGTAGGTAAAAGAGAGCCCTTTTCCATGTTGTACAAATTGTTCTAAAATATTCATCGCAATTTCCTCATACCGGCCTTGGTCACTTTTCTTTAAAATTACTAAAAAATCGTCTACGTATCTAAAAATCTTCAGGACCTTGCTTTCGTCAGTTAGTGAAGCTAAAGCGTTGTCGAATGATGCAAGAAAAATGTTACACAAAACTGGAGCGACACATGATCCGATGCAAATGCCCTGGCGCTGTCCTAAATGTTAGCGCTGCTTAAATTTTAACGAAAGAAGATATCTCTTAACTGCGTGAAAGCGAAAGCCGTTTGCGAGTCATTGCACTGATTTGATTTTGCCGCGCTTGAATTCATTTCGCGACAGAGAAGAAGAGCAGCTGGCGCAAGCGTGGAAGAGGAAGCGGTGACGCCACGCTACGCCTGCGCAGCGCGTCGGCAGTTGTTGCGGCGGATCACATTGCTTCGACGTCCTTCTTCTAATGTGACGTCATCATCCACGTTTCCTCGTTTTTGAGCAATTTTCACCCAAATGATAGATCTTTCAGTGATCTTAAGGTCACGTGTCCTTAAGATCACGTGACATCACAAGGTCACGTGACCTAGGTGGCGATGTAACGGACGGACGGTCATCGCGAGTATGAGCCATTAAAGGCTATCGCCTTAAAAGAAGGACAACAAAGCCCGAGGGAACGTCGTCATCCTAGGCGAAACGGACGTCTCAAAAGGGCTCCTGGAGGTGCTCAACCTAGCACCGAAATTCGGCTCCCAAGTCGTGCTCAAGCCTGCCGAAAAGCTGGCAGCCGCCAAATTGACACCCCGTTTCACCTGCATTGATGTTCGGGCGAGGTGCGCTGAAGATGCGTCGTCAAAGAAAAGTAAAAAGCACAGGACCACTAATCGATTTTCTGTCTCCAAAGGCTTGAGAGCGATATGTGCAGACAGGGCAGGATGCTTTATGATTATGCCACAAGACACATTCGGAGAGAAGTCTGGAGCGGCCATCGAGAAGAATTTTAAAAGTACGGTGTTCAAGGGTAGTAGAGTAAAAAAAAAAGTAACTTGCAGGGGTGGTCAAACGGATTAATTGGTAGCTCATATTTGGAAAAAAACAGCGCACCTTAAGACAAGGACTGTGGAAGGTGTGACGTAAGGTACGCTGCTTTTCCAAATTCTGAGTAACAGAAGACCGAGTTTTCCTGCTGCATAATCACAATTTGAAGAAGCTGGCGATGTCCGTAATGAAGTCGAAAGGCGTTCAGTTAGCAGTGTTCTTCACGGTATAGACTCACAAAGTAGGCGTCCCATTCCGGTCTATTGTTCCTGAGCGTCATACATGGCAGCATGACATCGCCCTTTTTACCTGCTGAAACATCTTACATCGTTGGATGTGCAGGACCCTTTCATCATCCCGAACTCGGACGCTGTTGCCGGCTTTCATAGGATTAGGAACCCGTGTCTGTGTAGTGTTTTTAGCGTAGATGTCGAAAATTTGTATTACTCCATGCCCCATGATGAACTAATGAAGATTATTAAGTTGTGAATAACCAGTGATAAAGAATAAATCGCATTAATGGCCAGCTGCGGTGTTTCAGTAGAGTCCTTGGAAATTTTGTCTTTCCATCTTTCTTAACCAGTAATTGGTTTGAAGGAAAACTTCGTTCAACGCACTGGTGTGTGTATAGGTTATTGCGTAGCACCCCCTCTAAGCAACGTTTTCTTAGCACAGGAGGACAGAAATGTTCACCGTAATTCGGTGGGGGAACTTCAATAAATTTGTAGGCATGTCGATGAGTACCTTGTGCTTTCCTCAAATTCTGACCATGGAGCATCCCTATCATATTGAAGGTTTTCGCAAAAAGCAGCTTATGCCTGAAGTTCACCGTTGAAACGCCAAAAGAAGGTGCAGCTCAATTTCTAGATTTCTCGTTGACCATTTGCGACGACCACATTTGCTGGACTTAGAGCCCACGGTCTGTCCAAGCTCTGCTTGACAACGCCTCTGGGCGCTCAAAAGTCATCAAAAATGGTATCGCAACATCCTGTATTCAGGCTGCCGTCACGAAGTCTTGCATTCACTCCATGCAACAGAGCGTCTTTGCGCAGGTCCTCAGGTTTAAGAACACTGGATTCGACGTCATCTTCAAGACTTGTGACAAGCTGGTCCGATGGGTTAAAACGGGAAGCAAAAAAAAATGCCAAACGGGAGCGTCGGAAGGTTAGGGTCGTGCCCAATGCGCACAGAATGGCGCATGGCCTAAAGAAGTTGGCAAGTCGCTATAATGATCCCGTGGTTTTTTCCGGTCTGTATAAATTGAGCAGTTTGTGCTCATAAGATCGGAAACGGCGGGAAGGTGCTGGCGACATGAGAAAAAAGCGTGGGTGCACAATTCTGCCCTCATCTCCGTTTGTTCCCTGCTGCTGCGTCGGCGCAGTATACAAACTGCCGCTGCCATGCGGAGAGGTGTATATATTACAAACGGGGCGCCGTCTAAATTTGAGGCTAGCGTAGCAATTCGCCTAATGACCGGTATAGCAATCTCCCGGAACATTGCCACCCATGTAAAGATCAATTGGAAGCAGGGAAAAGACACATCGTGTGTACATTGCACACCTGCATTTGATATAACAACCATCCTTTTTAGACACCGCGACCAGCAAATCCATGAAATTAAGGTAGCTTACCACATATCGATCCGTCCAGATCTGTGTATCAGCCACCTCTCGGTTGCCATGGCTGACTGTGAATATATATTTTTATTCTCCGCCATGCAAACTTTTTCATACAGCGCTCTTACACTTTTTCTCTTCGCTAAGTGATGAGTGTCACGCGCTGCGTGCGAGTTGCACTAACAGATCAGTACCTAAACCCAAGCGTAGTGGCACCAAATGGTAGCAAGAGCGGGCTGCTTAAGCTAAGACCAAGATGCTGCAAGGGTTCCTCCAGCAACCTTCTTCTCAGAGAAGTGAATCGGTGACAGTAGAGCCAAAAATTATCAATAGATTTAGGCTCACGGCAAAATGCACAGAGAGGAGATACAGCGCCAAACCAGATGTGTAAATAGAAATTTAGAGGAGGGATACGGCAGCGCAGCCTCGTCAGAGATACTTCAAGCTGGTGAGATCGACAAACGTTCCTGTTCCAGGTATATTTCAGATGTTGATAATCAGCCGATGCTAAAATAGCTGTGTCCTGCGCCCTTAATAACCAGGTTCTCGCGCTGGATTTGAGTGTCGTCGTCTTCATCAACTTCCATTGCGGCGGCGCGAAGATATCACCTTCGCTGGCCGCGTCATTAGAGAAGCACGTTAACACCACAGCCGAGCACCCTGCGTGTATGCTTCCACATTCGCAATCCGTGAGTAGTGTTATATGCCCTCCTTAATTTATTGCGCATTTCATGCTTCAAGGTCTCGGTAATATATAGTGTCCGATATTACTATTTCGATTACTTACATGGATACCAATGAGTAATTACTCACTTATAACATTTCTTATTTATCGCCGTTGGTTCATTTGGCAATAGACCGCGATTTCGAAATTTAGAAGCGCAATACATTCAGCTGTAGGCCAGAATAGAGTGTGCTGAAAATGCGAGAATGGTGGTTCTGAATAAGTTGTTAAGCTGGTTATTTAAAAACAACTGTGAACGTTACAATCCATAACTCTGTTATTAAATAGCACGTGTATATTAACTCAAAAAGACTGAAATTCAAGAAAGGTACATTTTCTGACAGCAAGAAATGTTGTAGGCCAGAATAGAGTGTGCTGAAAATGCGAGAATGGTGGTTCTGAATAAGTTGTTAAGCTTGTTATTTAAAAACAACTGTGAACGTTACAATCCATAACTCTGTTATTAAATAGCACGTGTATATTAACTCAAGAAGACTGAAATTCAAGAAAGGTACATTTTCTGACAGCAAGAAATGTTTTAACAAAGTTTTACCCCAATAATGGGCCCCACTATCGTGATTCTGAAGGTGCTGTATATGCATCTTGTTGCCTAAATGTTCACGTATTAAGTAAATTCCACGAAACAATGAATATGTTTTAGACCGAGATGAATATCCCTCTATTTTTGAAGAAAAAGGAACATTGGTTTAAAGAGCTGACTGATAGTTTCTTTTCTTTGGCGTAGGTAATTTCAAGTGCGTTTTGAGGTGCCCCATACCAAGGAATTCCACCGGTGACCAAAAAAATGCCTCTAGGAGGATACGCGGTGACTGCGTAAGAAAACATGCTACAATTAAGCACGAAGTCCTAAGGTATAATTTGTGTAGGCAGCATCATATAACTAAATTTGTTTTCTTTACATTTCGCACCGTATTGATTTGTAAGGCTGATTTTCACTTCAGCTAAATAATAAACAAATGAGGTTCTAGCAAGGAACGAATGCTGGCGGCGCGTCTCAGGAAGCTGCTGACGAAAAGCCTGGTTCAATAAACCTTTCGGCTCGAATTACTGTTGTTTTCCTTTCATTCGGCGAAAAGATCTCCGATAAATGTCACAACAAAGAAGCTTCTCCTCTCTCCTCCAAAATTCCGCAAGTTCGTCTAATCTAAACCAAACTCATACACAGCATATGACCATGCAAGAACCGGCGACGCGCACGAAAGTAATAGTTACCCCTTGCTGTAATGTGCAGTAATTAAACATAGCTTCAGCTCCAGGATTTTCTTGAAATGACCTCCTTAAACACGTGTTAAAAACCTGCACTCGCTGCAAGCAGGAGACATTAAACATAAAAAATGTAAATGTAAATTGTGGGTTGTATGGAGTCTTCAAACATGATACATAATAAAAGAAGGCCCTGAACTGAGAAGCAGCACCAGGGCTTATCTGTAATGCACAGCGAATAACTAAGAACCATGACGACTCGTACGCTGCACAAGGCGCTGACCTTCATTATGCCAGTTAAATGAAAAGATATAATCAA
>JARKHS020034278.1:0-16230 GCA_030143305.2 Amblyomma americanum | reverse complement strand
TTTGCGAGTCATTGCACTGATTTGATTTTGCCGCGCTTGAATTCATTTCGCGACAGAGAAGAAGAGCAGCTGGCGCAAGCGTGGAAGAGGAAGCGGTGACGCCACGCTACGCCTGCGCAGCGCGTCGGCAGTTGTTGCGGCGGATCACATTGCTTCGACGTCCTTCTTCTAATGTGACGTCATCATCCACGTTTCCTCGTTTTTGAGCAATTTTCACCCAAATGATAGATCTTTCAGTGATCTTAAGGTCACGTGTCCTTAAGATCACGTGACATCACAAGGTCACGTGACCTAGGTGGCGATGTAACGGACGGACGGTCATCGCGAGTATGAGCCATTAAAGGCTATCGCCTTAAAAGAAGGACAACAAAGCCCGAGGGAACGTCGTCATCCTAGGCGAAACGGACGTCTCAAAAGGGCTCCTGGAGGTGCTCAACCTAGCACCGAAATTCGGCTCCCAAGTCGTGCTCAAGCCTGCCGAAAAGCTGGCAGCCGCCAAATTGACACCCCGTTTCACCTGCATTGATGTTCGGGCGAGGTGCGCTGAAGATGCGTCGTCAAAGAAAAGTAAAAAGCACAGGACCACTAATCGATTTTCTGTCTCCAAAGGCTTGAGAGCGATATGTGCAGACAGGGCAGGATGCTTTATGATTATGCCACAAGACACATTCGGAGAGAAGTCTGGAGCGGCCATCGAGAAGAATTTTAAAAGTACGGTGTTCAAGGGTAGTAGAGTAAAAAAAAAAGTAACTTGCAGGGGTGGTCAAACGGATTAATTGGTAGCTCATATTTGGAAAAAACAGCGCACCTTAAGACAAGGACTGTGGAAGGTGTGACGTAAGGTACGCTGCTTTTCCAAATTCTGAGTAACAGAAGACCGAGTTTTCCTGCTGCATAATCACAATTTGAAGAAGCTGGCGATGTCCGTAATGAAGTCGAAAGGCGTTCAGTTAGCAGTGTTCTTCACGGTATAGACTCACAAAGTAGGCGTCCCATTCCGGTCTATTGTTCCTGAGCGTCATACATGGCAGCATGACATCGCCCTTTTTACCTTCTGAAACATCTTACATCGTTGGATGTGCAGGACCCTTTCATCATCCCGAACTCGGACGCTGTTGCCGGCTTTCATAGGATTAGGAACCCGTGTCTGTGTAGTGTTTTTAGCGTAGATGTCGAAAATTTGTATTACTCCATGCCCCATGATGAACTAATGAAGATTATTAAGTTGTGAATAACCAGTGATAAAGAATAAATCGCATTAATGGCCAGCTGCGGTGTTTCAGTAGAGTCCTTGGAAATTTTGTCTTTCCATCTTTCTTAACCAGTAATTGGTTTGAAGGAAAACTTCGTTCAATGCACTGGTGTGTGTATAGGCTATTGCGTAGCACCCCCTCTAAGCAACGTTTTCTTAGCACAGGAGGACAGAAATGTTCACAGTAATTCGGTGGGGGAACTTCAATAAATTTGTAGGCATGTCGATGAGTACCTTGTGCTTTCCTCAAATTCTGACCATGGAGCATCCCTATCATATTGAAGGTTTTCGCAAAAAGCAGCTTATGCCTGAAGTTCACCGTTGAAACGCCAAAAGAAGGTGCAGCTCAATTTCTAGATTTCTCGTTGACCATTTGCGACGACCACATTTGCTGGACTTAGAGCCCACGGTCTGTCCAAGCTCTGCTTGACAACGCCTCTGGGCACTCAAAAGTCATCAAAAATGGTATCGCAACATCCTGTATTCAGGCTGCCGTCACGAAGTCTTGCATTCACTCCATGCAACAGAGCGTCTTTGCGCAGGTCCTCAGGTTTAAGAACACTGGATTCGACGTCATCTTCAAGACTTGTGACAAGCTGGTCCGATGGGTTAAAACGGGAAGCAAAAAAAAAATGCCAAACGGGAGCGTCGGAAGGTTAGGGTCGTGCCCAATGCGCACAGAATGGCGCATGGCCTAAAGAAGGTGGCAAGTCGCTATAATGATCCCGTGGTTTTTTCCGGTCTATATAAATTGAGCAGTTTGTGCTCATAAGATCGGAAACGGCGGGAAGGTGCTGGCGACATGAGAAAAAAGCGTGGGTGCACAATTCTGCCCTCATCTCCGTTTGTTCCCTGCTGCTGCGTCGGCGCAATATACAAACTGCCGCTGTCATGCGGAGAGGTGTATATATTACAAACGGGGCGCCGTCTAAATTTGAGGCTAGCGTAGCAATTCGCCTAATGACCGGTATAGCAATCTCCCGGAACATTGCCACCCATGTAAAGATCAATTGGAAGCAGGGAAAAGACACATCGTGTGTACATTGCACACCTGCATTTGATTTAACAACCATCCTTTTTAGACACCGCGACCAGCAAGTCCATGAACTTAAGGTAGCTTACCACATATCGATCCGTCCAGATCTGTGTATCAGCCACCTCTCGGTTGCCATGGCTGACTGTGAATATATATTTTTATTCTCCGCCATGCAAACTTTTTCATACAGCGGTCTTACACTTTTTCTCTTCGCTAAGTGATGAGTGTCACGCGCTGCGTGCGAGTTGCACTAACAGATCAGTACCTAAACCCAAGCGTAGTGGCACCAAATGGTAGCAAGAGCGGGCTGCTTAAGCTAAGACCAAGATGCTGCAAGGGTTCCTCCAGCAACGTTCTTCTCAGAGAAGTGAATCGGTGACAACAGAGCCAAAAATTATCACTAGATTTAGCTCACGGCAAAATGCACAGAGAGGAGATACAGCGCCAAACCAGATCTGTGTAAATAGAAATTTAGAGGAGGGATACGGCAGCGCAGCCTCGTCAGAGATACTTCAAGCTGGTGAGATCGACAAACGTTCCTGTTCCAGGTATATTTCAGATGTTGATAATCAGCCGATGCTAAAATATCTGTGTCCTGCGCCCTTAATAACCAGGTTCTCGCGCTGGATTTGAGTGTGGTCGTCTTCATCAACTTCCATTGCGGCGGCGCGAAGATATCACCTTCGCTGGCCGCGTCATTAGAGAAGCACGTTAACACCACAGCCGAGCACCCTGCGTGTATGCTTCCACATTCGCAATCCGTGAGTAGTGTTATATGCCCTCCTTAATTTATTGCGCATTTCATGCTTCAAGGTCTCGGTAATATATAGTGTCCGATATTACTATTTCGATTACTTACATGGATACCAGTGAGTAATTACTCACTTATAACATTTCTTATTTATCGCAGTTGGTTCATTTGGCAATAGACCGCGATTTCGAAATTTAGAAGCGCAATACATTCAGCTGTAGGCCAGAATAGAGTGTGCTGAAAATGCGAGAATGGTGGTTCTGAATAAGTTGTTAAGCTTGTTATTTAAAAACAACTGTGAACGTTACAATCCATAACTCTGTTATTAAATAGCACCTGTATATTAACTCAAGAAGACTGAAATTCAAGAAAGGTACATTTTCTGACAGCAAGAAATGTTTTAACAAAGTTTTACCCCAATAATGGGCCCCCCTATCATGATTCTGAAGGTGCTGTATATGCATCTTGTTGCCTAAATGTTCACGTATTAAGTAAATTCCACGAAACAATGAATATGTTTTAGACCGAGATGAATATCCCTCTATTTTTGAAGAAAAAGGAACATTGGTTTAAAGAGCTGACTGATAGTTTCTTTTCTTTGGCGTAGGCAATTTCAAGTGCGTTTTGAGGTGCCCCATACCAAGGAATTCCACCGGTGACCAAAAAAATGCCTCTAGGAGGATACGCGGTGACTGCGTAAGAAAACATGCTACAATTAAGCACGAAGTCCTAAGGTATAATTTGTGTAGGCAGCATCATATAACTAAATTTGTTTTCTTTACATTTCGCACCGTATTGATTTGTAAGGCTGATTTTCACTTCAGCTAAATAATAAACAAATGAGGTTCTAGCAAGGAACGAATGCTGGCGGCGCGTCTCAGGAAGCTGCTGACGAAAAGCCTGGTTCAATAAACCTTTCGGCTCGAATTACTGTTGTTTTCCTTTCATTCGGCGAAAAGATCTCCGATAAATGTCACAACAAAGAAGCTTCTCCTCTCTCCTCCAAAATTCCGCAAGTTCGTCTAATCTAAACCAAACTCATACACAGCATATGACCATGCAAGAACCGGCGACGCGCACGAAAGTAATAGTTACCCCTTGCTGTAATGTGCAGTAATTAAACATAGCTTCAGCTCCAGGATTTTCTTGAAATGACCTCCTTAAACACGTGTTAAAAACCTGCACTCGCTGCAAGCAGGAGACATTAAACATAAAAAATGTAAATGTAAATTGTGGGTTGTATGGAGTCTTCAAACATGATACATAATAAAAGAAGGCCCTGAACTGAGAAGCAGCACCAGGGCTTATCTGTAATGCACAGCGAATAACTAAGAACCATGACGACTCGTACGCTGCACAAGGCGCTGACCTTCATTATGCCAGTTAAATGAAAAGATATAATCAAAAATACGGTTTTATGATGTCCATAGAGAACTGGTTTAGGGGACCGGTATTTTCGCATTTTTGTCATACTAAAGACTTCATATTATTGTGCTTTTCAGTTAGAAGGAAAACAAAATTGCTCTAATCTACTCAGACCCGCCGCGGTGGCTCAGTGGTGAGGGCGCTCGACTACTGAGCCGGAGTTCCCGGGTTCGAACCCGACCGCGGCGGCTGCGTTTTTATGGAGGAAAAACGCTAACGCGCCCGTGTGCTGTGCGGTATCAATGCACGTTAAAGATCCCCAGGTGGTCGAAATTATTCTGGAGCCCTCCACTACGGCACCTCTTTCTTCCTGTCTTGTTTCCCTCCCTCCTTTATCCCTTCCCTTACGGTGCGGTTCAGGTGTCCAGCGATATATGAGACAGATACTGCGTCTTTTCCTTCCCCCCAAAACCAATTATATCTAATCTACTCATGTACACATGCACTCTCTTTCTCTATTATCGAGAATTTATTGATTATTGAAAGAAACCGGGCAAACGCAGTTGCCCGGTTTCTTAGGCGGTCCATCTCGATTCCATTATTGGCTCAGAATCCTCTCTAAGCAACTGCCATGAACAATTTACACGACTTTGGTTGTAAGGACCAGAAACAACAAAAAACATCTTCATCCTGTGGCAGTAAGTCGAAACCTAGAATATGGCGCTCGTTCCAAAAATTACAAAATTCAGAAATTATGAAACTTATGTCGTATAAACGACACTCCTCGCATTGAAATGTAAATGACGTGCTGTTATAGAAGCAACTAAAAATATTGCTCACTCTTTCTTTGACTGCGTTGTATTGCGTAACAAACACCTGCTACCGCTTGCCCGCGTTAGTGTGCGGCGGACCAAATAAGGCCTAACCAGCAACAACAATCATTCGCACTGTCACCGCGGCGCCTGAAGCAGGGGCTTTCGAAACAAGCGCCGGTTTTGTTTATTCGGACTCGGGCAGCAGTAGGCCGATTCAACCGACTTTCGTTTCGGTTCGCCGCCACTTCGAAAGGGTTTGGGGTGTACTCTTTTGATGTCACCGTCAATCCTACGCTTCTCTCGAACTTCGATGTCGGACGCGTTCTGGTTTACTTCGGCACAGCTCGGTCACACGGCAGTCGCGCGGTATATAAGCAACCCAGGCACCTTCGAGAACACACCGAGACCAAGACTGTTCTCCCGAGCAAGATACTGCAAAGTCTGCGGCAGGCTACTTCGCACAAGATGAAGACAGCGGTATGATACGGAGCCCGAAGCTTAAGCTTTTTTCTCAATTTTGATTCTAACCATTCCTTCTTAGCCAGTGCCGGGCTATGTGAGGCCTTTTGTGCAGTGCTCATTATGTCACTGCAGCGAAAATATTTTCGGGTCATTTTTTCTCCCTTCTGTTCAGTTGTCATTCTTGTATAAAGTGAAAATTTGGCAGTATTTAAGTGCGCTCTTCGCAAGTAAGGCTGGAAAGGGATTATCCGTGAGACTGCTGCGTGTGACTAAGTGTAGCATGCATGATGCCTTCGTGCGCTTAAAATTTAGTGTAAAAAAACTGCTGTGTCATATCATGCAACAATTGCCTGGCACCTATAGACCAAGTGTTTAAGGATGCATACAACAATCTCTTAGACAATCGCAAACAAGCGTTTAGGAGGCATTAGTTAACCTATGCGCCGCAATAAAATCACGCGAAGCGCTTCGCATGGCAATATTGCTGTGAACAACAATAACTGCGAACCCTCGAGCGATGCAAACCGCCCGTCATTGTAATATAGCGCACGTAAGAAGCCTGACATAGTCTCAGGTGCGGCATTAACAATCTCTTTCTGCACTTCCGGATTTATCAGTTATCCTTACTTCCTCTCAAGCCTGACATGATCTTAGCACGTGTACTTTAGGGTAGGCTAAAAACATTTTGTTTTGTTGGTAGTTTTCAAGAAAAACGCGGCCCTGAGGTCTCCCATGAAAATCAGCGGGCTGTCGCCGTTTACCGGATTATAGTCCGCAGGTTTCCTTCAAGATATGTAGCCCCTCCTTCGTTGCGAGAGTTTCTATTCTAAGTCAACGCGTTCTAAATACATCATGCGACAAAATGACTACCAGTTTTCGTTCACAGAAAAGTCGATTACGAGGGCAAGGTTTTCGAATTAGGACTAACATTAAGTACAACGTCCTCGTGACATCCATTCTACGCTGCGGACGAAGAATGCAAGCCTCAGATTCTTGAAAACCTCTCAGTTAGTTTCTGGCTGTTGTCTACATCTTGGAAGCTATTGACACGACATCAGCGGGAAGCTGTCCGCGTCGTGCCGCAGGCGGTGTCGCAATGAGTGCGGTGCTGTAAGCCATGCCTGAAGGATAAGTTGAACTCGGGAGAAAATTGTGAAATTAGTTCACAGTATTGTGCTCACCCGCTATCACACCGAGCAACATTTTATTACGCTTGACACTGTTTATTAGCCACGTTCTGTCTCTGCAGTGTTCGCAGCATACGAGAACCTAGCAGAGTTGGTTTCGGCGAGCAGTTCCTGCTCGCGATAACCTTTTAATGTACCCTTATAGATAGTCTACTTCTGCACTCGCAGCACATAGAAGCAAGTGATCTGCTGCGCTATTTGTTAGCTTTGACTTGCAAGCAGCAGTGCAGTTTTGTCCTCTGCTTTACTTTTAGCGTTTCAAAGCAGGCTGCTTTAATATGGCAGATTTTTTTATTGCAAAAAATTGTGCTGCTTTGCATGTGAACCCCACGCATGGGCCAAGAAGTGTGCTTTAGTTCACTGATCAGTAATAATTAGCTGCCTATGGTCATCAGCTTGAAGGAATTCTACATCTGGAGTAAATTCTGAGCACACCAGCGTGTTTGCATGTCGCTGCCATTAGACGCGTCCCCGGCGGAAGAAAATTGAGCGTCGAAGCTCTTGGAAACAACAGAACGCCATGTGTCTCTGACCATAACTTCTGATACGCCTCATCCTGTCAGTGTCACATGCAGAATGCCTGTTCTGTTTTTGTCACAGATACTGGTGCTGCTTGTCGTGGCACTTGCTGCATCTTGTGTCAACGCGGGCCACTACGGAGGCTACGGCGGCGGAGGCTACGGTGGCGGAGGTGGTGGCGGAGGTGGATACGGAGGAGGAGGAGGCGGCGGCTACGGTGGTCATGGGAAGAAGATCATAGTCATCAGTCATCATGGAGGAGGTTATGGAGGTGGAGGAGGAGGAGGTGGTGGTGGTGGCGGCGGTGGATACGGCGGCCATGGATGGTGGTAGCCGTCTTTCCTGAACTGTGTTCCCGGTCACCGAAAGCCTGATAACCAAAGCGCACCTGTTTGCGACTCTCATTTATGTACAAAAAAACAAGAGGGAACATATGTAGCTGCGCAACCTTATGCTGTGAATAAAGTGCTTTCAGAAACGTCCTTTTCTTTTCCTACCCTGCCGACCACACATTGCACAGACTCCGTATACCACTGTAGAGCAGCTAAAATGAAACAAGCTCTCAAGTATGGAATATTATATCGTACTGAAATATTGTGTATATATAACCGATGGGACTTTAAAAGCTGGCGAATTTCGCATGATTCTCACGAATAATAGCAACACCAAAAACTCATCACCTTTCGGGCGCACTAAATGACAGCCGCACATGAGGAAGAAGGTTACTATTTTTGAGATAAGATAATTTGCCAAAACATCTTTTTTCTGTCGTGCAGCTGTAGTTTAACTTAATTCTGAGCCGTACTAGACAGAATAAACACATAATCGAGAAATCGAGGCCGGTTGTGTTTTGGGGGGCTTGTAGTCATCACAGTTTTCTCTGCTACTAGGTGTTAATATTCTCGAAAGGTACAAAAAATAATTTTAGGATATTATTATGCACTGAAAAAAATTCGCCACTTCCTCGGACTCGCTCCTTCTTGTGTTGTACTGCGAGTTAAATAGTAATTTATTGAATGCCTTGAGTGATGAGCCGCAAACCTTTTTAGAGCTAACACAGAGCTTAACATTGAAAATTGTTAAGCCCTGTAGTTTTTAGGCCATTTTGCAGAATTCTTTGAAGAAATTTTCAGGCACTTACATGCACGTTATTTAGACGACCTGCACTGATATAACATAAATATACAATAAATTGTTTACGTTTATGTTGGTTTAACGTCCCAAAGCGACTTAAGCTATAAGGGAAACCGTAGTGAACGGCTCAGGAAATTTCGACCACGTGGGGTTCTATACCGTGCACTGGCATTGCACAGTACAAGGGCCTCTATAATTTCGCCTCCATCGAAATTCGACCGCCGCGACCGGGATCCAACCCTCGTCTTCCGGGTGAGCTGCCGAGTGCCATAACCACTGAGTCATTGCGGCGGCACTTTACAATAAATGAAACGTCGTGCCCTACTGCATCACGTGCCCAATAGCAAGAAACTGACATGACACACGGCAGAGCAGCAATCCCTAGTTCTCCGTGCTATAGAGATACTTCTATACTGATGGGCTATAAAAGGAAAAAAATCAAAGCCACTCGGAAAGCTTGGTAGCGAGAGGACACGAAAGGACAGCACATGTCGAAACAGCATGCGTCAAAACAGCACACAAAAAACAGCACAGAGGAAAAACGGTACAGCGTCAAAACGGCGCAGGAAAAAAATAGCATAGCGACAAAACAGCTCAGGGAAATAACAGCGCGCGTCAGAACAGAACGCCGGATCAAACGGCACAGCGAAAAAACACCGCGACAAAAAAGCGCGGAGAAAAAACAGCACGACGACAAAACAGAACATCAGAGTACGGTGCTGCGCTGCTGGATGGGTGAACTATCATAGCCACGTTCGCAAACGGTAAATCATAACACATGCGGCAGCGACCTTTGGAGTTAGCGAGTGCTCGTTTCGCTGATTCATTAAGAAACAGGGCAGGCTCACTGACTGAGGAACAGCGTTGCTTGAACTGTGGATATGGCAGAACAAGTGGTTATGTAGTCCTTGCCTGCTTGGCTTCAATGGTGCAGTTTCTTTCTGTATTATTGAAGAAGAATCTGGGCAACTGAGAGAGAAAATGGGCCGGGCATCTGCTCTGCGGTCGAATGCCCCAAATAGTTTATCTTGTCTTATTTTCTAGCTAGGTTCGGTTTCCTTGTCTGCTTTCGATGCATTACGTGCTGCCGCACACAGCCGCTTCCTATAGGAAGCATGCATGGTGTCTCGCTTGATTTCGCTCTTTGACGTGTCATATCCCTCACCCGCTCTTCAGCGGCCATAGCTACCATTCGCGGCGGGGACGGCTTCCAAACTATAATAAGAGAGGCTACGATTCGAACAAGAAAAGCTCAGCGCGTCTCTGGTTCGAATCCAGATTGACGTATTATCATTTTTTTTCGGCTTCGTACAGTTCTGACGCCAATGTTCTGTTAATTCGGAAGCATCAAAATGTCACGTAAAAGCTTCAAGAAAGAAAATAAGGGATGAGCGAAAGTGTGTAAAGGACAGTACACATCTAACTTTTGTTTCATGCCATAGAATTCGTATTTCGAACCGTACTTCCCTTTATTTAAACGATTGTCACTACACCAAAAAAATCTATGCGCTATTTTCGTCACGAAATACAGTGCGGTTGGAGACAGTCAAAGGAATGTTTCATTATTGAACCTTACGGCAGCCTAACACGTACAAAAAAGAGAAAAAAGAAAAACTAACCTCAGTTAGACTCCAGCTAGTTAGAATTCAGTTGGAATCTAGCCTCAGACAACCACTGTGCAGCGGACAGGTTAAACACCTAACAACGTGAAAATGTCGGCTCGAGCAATCCTGCCATCGTTAAAAGTAAGTATCGCATACTGAATATTGCCGCGAATATTTGCAGTGTTTATTCGTTTTTCAAATCTGCCGCGACACCACCTTATCGCTTTGTTTGCGACGCAAGACGCGACTAGATTTATCTCGATTGATCGCAGCCAGGCAAAGCTGATTCTACGTTGTTCCGGAATGTTCTAGTAACTTTGCGCCCTTTATCTCGAATGTTCGCTATCAGCTTTAAATTGAGCACGGCCGACAGCGGCGGGCATTCTGTTCGACGACCGCCGAGCACGCTTGTCGCTTCGCCGCCGCCGAGTGATTCAGTCCATTTTGGGTGCAAGTCAGCCCAATAAACAGTTCTTTTAGAAGATCCTTTCGTCCGTCTTCATCGCTGCCTCGACTGCCGTCACCACTACGTGACATCTGGTGGAGGTGCGGGGTAGCCTTCCATGTTCCGGACGCCCCCTTCAAGTCGTGAAGCCAGCCCTGAGCGCTTCGCACCCGAGGACGAGCCAGCAGCTCAGCGAGCCAGCCGACGTCTCCAGGGAGAGGAGCCTGAGTTCGGGAAACTGCCGGACCGGAGAAGACAGCGAAAAGACGCGGCTACGAGCACCGCAATCTCGCCGAAGATGTCGACACCGATCATACTGCAGCAGCCGCGGGTGCCGCCAACTTTCAATGGATCCCTAGGCGAAGACCCTGAAGAATGGTTGGATCAATTTGAGCGCGTGGCGTCATTCAACAAGTGGGATGATGCGGCAAAGATTGGACACGTTTTTTTTCTCATTGGATGGCTCCGCACGCACGTGGTACGAAAACTACGAGTCGTCCCTTACGACATGGGAGCTATTCAAGAGAGAACTATTGAAGGTATTTACCAGTGTCGTGAGGAAAGAAAGAGCCGAACGACTCCTCGAGTCCAGGATCCAGCTTCCGAATGAGCCCGTCCGCAGCTACGTCGAGGAGATGAAGCGCCTATTTCGCCGCGCCGATCCCGGGATGACCGAGGAAAAGAAAGTTCAGTTCTTAATGCGCGGCGTAAAAGAACAACTCTTTGGCAGCCTCGTCCGTCAGCCGCCAAAAACGGTCGAGGAATTCATGCAGGAAGCCTGCACGATTGAGAAGACCCTCGACGTCCGAGCTCGGCAGTACAACCGCCCTTCCTCTGCCTATGCAATCCGTTCGGACACGCCGGCCACCACCAGCGACAGCTTGCGGGACGTTATCCGCGAAATCGTCCGAGAGGAGCTACGCCTATTACTGCCATCCTCCCCACAGCCACAAGCATCGACTCTGATGAACGTGGTACGGGAAGAAGTGCAACAGGCACTTGGCACCCCGACGGCCACAGAACCCCAGGCCATGACCTACGCCGCTGCAGTAAGGACTGCTCAGCCCCAACGACAACCCCCACGTCCTCCCCGAGATGAGCCAATCGTTCCACAACGCCGCCTCCCAGCCCCTACCCGCCCAGTCTATGACCGACGCTCAAGCCCCAGGAAATGCGACGCCTGGAGGACTTCCGACAACCGGCTGTTGTGCTTCCATTGAGGTGAGGCCGGCCATATTCTTCGTCACTGCCCGTACCGACGTATCGGTCTTCGAGGATTTGCCGTTAACGCCCCACGACCACGCTTCGGACAACGTCCGCACGAAATTGACGAGTACCTGCGTCGAGAAGAGTACACGCCGAACCGCTTTTCGCGCTCACCATCGCCGTCAACCTCGCGCTTTGCGTCGCCACGCCGCAGCTACGCAGCCGCGGTACGAGGAAGGTCGCCCAGCCCCCGTAGGGGAAACTAAAGGCAGCAACCTCTGGAGGTGAGGTTGCTCACGAGCTAAACGCCGAAGATCCTCCACCGACCACGCCCCATGAAGACGCTGCACCGGCGACGCCGCATGAAGAACCGACACTCGCTGCACCGACGCCGCACACAATGAGAACCTCGACCACGACGCAAGCTACCTTGAAATCGACGCCGCCACCCAGAGGAGCTTCGACCACACGCCCAACCCGTGACTCGCATACGCGACGAAGCCGTGACCCGACGCCGAGAGCGACATGCAATGCAAGAGCCAGGACCTCCGACCTAGAAGTGACTATCGACGGCCGGAAAGTTACCGCTCTAGTCGACACAGGAGCCGATTACTCGGTGATGAATGGAACATTCGCTGCGCAGCTCAGAAAAGTCACAACGGCTTGGGACGGCCGACAAATTCGCACCGCTGGGGTCCACCTCATTACGCCATCAAGACAATGCACAGCGCGAGTGACTGTCAAAGGACATACCTATCCTGCGACCTTTGTTGTGCTACCGCAATGCTCCCGCGAAGTGATCTTGGGTATGGATTTCCTTAATGAGCATCAGGCGATCATCGACCTGCGATCCAAGCTGATCACGCTTTCGACGGACGAAGCCATCGCTTCGATGAAAACTCGGGAAAATCACGTTGCCCTAAGTGTCCTGGAGGAAGAAGTGAGCGTCCCACCCCGTTCAAGCGTTATCGTGACCGTAGGCGCCACGAAAGCCATAAACACTGAAGCCATCATCGAGGGGAACATGCAGTTGCTACTAGACCGAGGAATCAGCATCGCAAGAGGCATTGCACATTTCCGCAATGGCCAGGCCGAAGTACTGCTGACTAACTTCAGCGAAGAATACCGGCATATTAACAGAGGAACGACGATTGCTTTCTACGACGAAATATCTGACGTACGAGATTCCTTCGCCCTCTGCGACCCCTCCGCAGAAGATCCGCCTGACCAAGAGAACTCGCCCACTTTCGACATCAACCCAGCCCTGCACCGGAACAGACAAGACCAGATCCGCAATCTGCTTCAAAACTACAGTGAGTGCTTTTCGACATCGCCGAAGGTGCGACAGACGCCAATTGCCAAGCATCGCATTATAACGGATCAACACGTCCGACCTCTCCGTCAAAGCCCCTACCGTGTGTCGCCGCGAGAACGACAAGCCATCCGGGACCAAGTCGAAGAAATGCTTCGCGACGACGTCATCCAGCCTTCAAACAGCCCATGGGCGGCACCGGTTGTTCTAGTGAGAAAGAAAGACGGCGCACTTCGATTCTGCGTGGATTACCGCCGCTTGAACAACATAACAAAGAAGGACGTCTACCCCCTCCCCCGCATCGACGACACACTGGACCGCCTCTGCAACGCCAAATATTTCTCATCGATGGACCTCAAGAGCGGCTACTGGCAAATTGAGGTCGACGAAAGAGATCGCGAGAAGACAGCATTCATAACTCCGGATGGGCTGTTTGAGTTCAAGGTGATGCCATTTGGTCTCTGTTCCGCACCAGCGACGTTTCAGCGAGTAATGGATACAGTGCTGGCAGGCCTGAAGTGGAAAATTTGTCTGGTATATTTAGATGACGTCGTTGTCTTCGCCTCGAACTTTGAAGAGCACCTCAAAAGACTTCGAACAGTACTGGACGCAATCAAGTCGTCTGGCCTAACCTTGAAAGCAGAGAAATGCCACTTTGCCTACGAAGAGCTGCTGTTTCTAGGCCACATCGTTAGCAAGGAAGGAGTACGCCCAGACCCGCAGAAAACAGCCGCTATTGAACAGTTTCAACCGCCGGCCGAAAAGAAAGCAGTGCGCAGATTTCTCGGACTATGCGCATATTACCGACGATTTGTGAAAAACTTTTCGCGCATCGCCGAGCCCCTGACCCAACTGACGAAGGCAGACGTGCCGTTTAAATGGGAAGCGCCGCAAGCAGAAGCCTTCAAAGAACTTCAGCGTCGTTTACAGTCCCCACCGATCCTTGCGCATTTTGATGAAAACGCCGATACTGAAGTTCATACCGACGCAAGCAGCGTGGGACTAGGCGCCGTTCTCGTTCAAAAAAGTGACGGGCTGGAGAAGGTCATCGCATACGCTAGCCGTTCCCTTTCTAAGGCCGAGGCTAACTATTCGACCACTGAGAAGGAGTGCCTTGCCATCATCTGGGCTACGTCGAAATTCCGCCCCTACCTCTACGGACGGCCGTTCAAGGTGGTCAGCGACCACCACGCGCTCTGCTGGCTTGCCAATTTGAAGGATCCCTCTGGCCGACTCGCTCGATGGAGTCTGCGTCTCCAGGAGTTTGACGTCACCGTCGTTTACAAGTCCGGACGCAAGCACACTGACGCCGATTGCCTCTCACGAGCCCCTGTAGATGCACCGCCGCTGCATGACGATGAGGACGCCTTCCTGGGACCCATCAGCGCAAGCTCTTTTGCTCAGCAGCAACGCTCGGACCCCAACCTAAAAGGCCTCATCGAGTAGTTGGAAGGCAAGGTTTCTTCACCCCCCGCTTCATTCAAGCGAGGACTGTCTTCTTTCTGTGTGCAGAATGAGGTCCTTGTGAAGAAGAACTTTACAGCGAACAAAACAGCCTACCTCCTTGTTGTACCTACTTGTCTCCGCGAAGAAGTTCTACAGGCTTCACACGACGAGCCGACAGCTGGACATCTCGGGTTTACTCGCACCCTCCGCCGCATTCAATACAAGTATTACTGGCCCCGACTGTCTGCCGATGTCGCACACTATGTGAAAACATGCCGAGATTGTCAGCGACGAAAGACTCCTCCCACACGACCAGCAGGATTTCTGAACCCCATTGAACCTCCCTCAAGACCCTTTCAGCAGATTGGCATGGACTTGCTTGGCCCTTTTCCAACGTCAACATCTGGAAATAAGTGGATCATCATAGCGACCGACTACCTGACCCGCTACGCCGAGGCGAAAGCCCTACCGAACGGAACAGCAGCAGAAGTGGCCAAATTTTTCGTGGAGTGCATTCTTCTTCGACACGGCGCCCCCGATGTGCTCATCACGGACAGAGGAACAGCATTTACGGCGGAACTCACGCAAGCCATCCTGCGCTACAGCCAAACCAGCCACCGGAGGACAACTGCATACCATCCGCAGACCAACGGACTGACCGAGCGCCTGAACAAAACCATCGCCGATATGCTCGCTATGTATGTCGATGCCGAACATAAAACCTGGGATGTCATCCTGCCTTACGTCGTCTTCGCCTACAACACCGCAGTGCAGGAGACCACCCAGATGACGCCTTTTAGGCTCGTCCATGGCAGGGATGCCACGACCACGCTAGACGCCATGCTGCCCAACGTTACAGAAGAAGAGAACGTCGACGTTGCCGCCTACCTTCAACGCGCAGAAGAAGCCCGAAGGCTTGCCCGATTACGGATCAAAGATCAGCAGCGGTCCGACGCCAGACGCTACAACCTACGAAGACGCAACGCGGAATACAAGCCAGGAGACCAAGTCTGGGTGTGGACGCCCATTCGCCGCCGTGGATTGAGTGAAAAGCTTTTGCGCCGCTATTTCGGCCCGTACAAGGTTCTTCGTCGGCTGGGTGAACTGGATTATGAAGTCATCCCTGACGCAATGACTGCATCCCAGCGACGCCGCGTACGACCAGAAGTTGTCCATGTAGTCCGTCTGAAGCCGTATTATGCGCGCTAAAGGCCGCTGCATTTCCATGCTCTATTTTCGCAAGATCCGTTTTTTTTCCTTACTAGTCGCATTATTTGTTTTAATGCATCGGGTCGATGCTTCTTTGAGAGGGGAGTAATGCCGCGAATATTTGCAGTGTTTATTCGTTTTTCAAATCTGCCGCGACACCACCTTATCGCTTTGTTTGCGACGCAAGACGCGACTAGATTTATCTCGATTGATCGCAGCCAGGCAAAGCTGATTCTACGCTGTTCCGGAATGTTCTAGTAACTTTGCGCCCTTTATCTCGAATGTTCGCTATCACCTTTAAATTGAGCACGGCCGACAGCGGCGGGCATTCTGTTCGACGACCGCCGAGCACGCTTGTCGCTTCGCCGCCGCCGAGTGATTCAGTCCATTTTGGGTGCAAGTCAGCCCAATAAACAGTTCTTTTAGAAGATCCTTTCGTCCGTCTTCATCGCTGCCTCGACTGCCGTCACCACTACGTGACAATATC
>JARKHS020034277.1:0-21666 GCA_030143305.2 Amblyomma americanum | reverse complement strand
TAATAATTGGTTTTTTTGGGGAAAGGAAACGGCGCAGTATCTGTCTCATATATCGTTGGACACCTGAACCGCGCCGTAAGGGAAGGAATAAAGGAGGGACTGAAAGAAGAAAGGAATAGGTGCCGTAGTGGAGGGCTCCGGAATAATTTCGACCACCTGGGGATCTTACGAGTAGGGGGTAAGCTCTCCAAGCCTCGCCCGGTCGACATGGGCGTGCCGCAGGGCTCTGTCCTATCACCATTTCTGTTTAATGTGGCCATGTCGGTGGTGCCGGCCTCCCTCCCCACGAGCGGGCGACACCATGTGTACATGTCCATATACGCAGACGACATAGCTCTGTGGTGCCGGGGACCACCGGGCGAGGCGTTCCGCGTGCGGGGGTGCCTTCAGGGAGCCCTGACCGCAATCGATGCCAGATTGCGCGGCCTTGGTCTGTCACTGAGCGCGGACAAATCGGTGGCCATGGCCTGCGTTTCGCGCTCGCGCGCGCACCTTGCGCCACTGTCACTGGACGGGACTCCGATTCCTTGGCGTAAATCGGTGCGGTACCTTGGCCTGGACATCGATTGGCGCCTTTCCTTCCGCCCCGCGGCGACCAAGGCCTGTCTGCAGATGAAGAGGATCACCGCCGCCGTGCACAAGCTCACCGCTCGAGGCCAGGGCATCTCCCAGCAAGCCGCGCTGCGTCTGTACAATGCCGCAGCTTTGGGGGCGGTGCTCTATGCGCTGCCGCTCGTCACGGTGCGCAAGCCGTGCTGGAAGAAGCTCGAGCTTCAGCACCGCAAGTCCCTGCGCGTGTGCCTAGGCCTGCCCAAAAACTCGCAGTGCGCCGCAACGTTGGCTGAGGCAGGAGCGTGGCCCCTTGAGCTCCAAGCAGCGCGCAGGGCACTGAATCACATCGACCGGCTTCACCGCGCACCGGACGGCGGCTCGCTGCTGCAGCGTATGCGCTCGCACCCGCGCTCGCGAATGGGCGCGGCGCTGCTCGAGTATGAGCAATTGACCCAAGGCCCACCCCCCTACGGCTCCTGCGCGCCCTGGCCTGCTGCCTCGGAGGTACAGCGAGAGATCGTCGGCATCGCGGGAAAGCGGAGCACACCCCTCTGCGCTGTGCAGCAGCTGGCCAGAGCCGTCATACACGAGGAGCTCCAGGACCATCTCCTCGTGTACACCGACGGCTCAGTGGCCCGCGACCGCTGCTCCCTTGCTGCGGCGGCCACCATCCCCGCCCTGCGACTGCACAGCCAGCAACACGCAACCTTCCTGGGCTCCTCCACCACGGCGGAGTTGATGGGGATCCGGCTCGGGCTGGACCTGCTGCTCACCCTCGGCCCTCCGCCGCCCAGGAGTGCTCTGCTGTGCGACTCCCGCGCCGCCCTCAGCCGCCTGCAATCTAACGGCCGCGGTACCCCACTAGTGCGGGAAATTCGCTCGCGCATCGAGCGCCTCGCGCAGAGAGGTTGTGCCGTGCGTGCACAGTGGGTGCCCGGTCACTGCGGCATCGCCGGCAACGAAGAAGCTGACGACCTCGCGACCGCTGCACACCAACTACCTGCCAGCGATCTGCCCCTTGCGCTGGAGGACGTGCGTGCGGCCATTCACGACCATCTCCGAAAGCAGCACCCCGACCCACGCATCGCGGGAGGTGAGCGCATCGACAGTGTCACCGGCTGTCGCGCACTTACACGGTCGCAACGTGCAATGATCCTCCGCGCGCGCATTGGCTGCGTGTGGCCCGGGGAACGACGGGTGCGGCACGGAATCGCGACGAGTGATGTGTGTGACGGATGCGGTGCAGTGGAAACACTAGAACATCTGCTCCTTCGCTGCTCCGCGTTCGCCGATGCTCGTCGCGATATGCTCGCGGCCTATAGGGCGCAGGGCATACTACCAGACTCCATCAAGACGCTATTGTGGCCGCAGGGCAGTGCGCGCACTCGTGAGCGAACTTTGGTGAGCCTCTGTGCATTCCTCGAACACACGGGCTTGACGTCCCGTCTGTTCTCCGTCAGGTAGTTACACGCAGTGACCGAACGCTCCGCGAGTTCTACCTTGAACGATTAATAACTGGACGCCCCACTCCAGTTGTAACCTACACAGTTCTGTGCGCGTGTGTGATTTAATTCCTCTAAACTGAACTAATCACGCGCACAACCTGGACATATTACTTATTGTGTAAATAGTTTGTACATATTACTTCTCCCCCTGTCCTCTATTCCTGTCCCCTCACCTCTTTCATTTCATTTCTCCATTCTGCCTGCTGTCCTTTATTTCCGCTGCCCCAGCTCAGGTGCTTCAGTATCGATGGCAGATGCCGGGGCTAGCAAAAATCTTTTCCTTCCTTTTTACTATTATTTTAATAAAACCACTACCACCACCACCACCACCTTTAACGTGCACTGACATCGCACAGCACACGGGCGCCTTGGCGTTTTTCCTCCATAAAAACGCAGCCGCCGCGGTCGGGTTCGAACCCGGGAACTCCGGATCAGTAGTCGAGCGTCCTAACCACTGAACCACCGCGGCGGGGAAAAGATATAATCGAAAATACGGTTTTATGATGTCCATAGAGAACTGGTTTAGGGGACCGGTATTTTCGCATTTTTGTCATACTAAAGACTTCATATTATTGTGCTTTTCAGTTAGAAGGAAAACAAAATTGCTCTAATCTACTCAGACCCGCCGCGGTGGCTCAGTGGTGAGGGCGCTCGACTACTGAGCCGGAGTTCCCGGGTTCGAACCCGACCGCGGCGGCTGCGTTTTTATGGAGGAAAAACGCTAACGCGCCCGTGTGCTGTGCGGTATCAATGCACGTTAAAGATCCCCAGGTGGTCGAAATTATTCTGGAGCCCTCCACTACGGCACCTCTTTCTTCCTGTCTTGTTTCCCTCCCTCCTTTATCCCTTCCCTTACGGTGCGGTTCAGGTGTCCAGCGATATATGAGACAGATACTGCGTCTTTTCCTTCCCCCCAAAACCAATTATATCTAATCTACTCATGTACACATGCACTCTCTCTTCTCTCTTATCGAGAATTTATTGATTATTGAAAGAAACCGGGCAAACGCAGTTGCCCGGTTTCTTAGGCGGTCCATCTCGATTCCATTATTGGCTCAGAATCCTCTGTAAGCAACTGCCATGAACAATTTACACGACTTTGGTTGTAAGGACCAGAAACAACAAAAAACATCTTCATCCTGTGGCAGTAACTCGAAACCTAGAATATGGCGCTCGTTCCAAAAATTACAAAATTCAGAAATTATGAAACTTATGTCGTATAAACGACACTCCTCGCATTGAAATGTAAATGACGTGCTGTTATAGAAGCAACTAAAAATATTGCTCACTCTTTCTTTGACTGCGTTGTATTGCGTAACAAACACCTGCTACCGCTTGCCCGCGTTAGTGTGCGGCGGACCAAATAAGGCCTAACCAGCAACAACAATCATTCGCACTGTCACCGCGGCGTCTGAAGCAGGGGCTTTCGAAACAAGCGCCGGTTTTGTTTATTCGGACTCGGGCAGCAGTAGGCCGATTCAACCGACTTTCGTTTCGGTTCGCCGCCACTTCGAAAGGGTTTGGGGTGTACTCTTTTGATGTCACCGTCAATCCTACGCTTCTCTCGAACTTCGATGTCGGACGCGTTCTGGTTTACTTCGGCACAGCTCGGTCACACGGCAGTCGCGCGGTATATAAGCAACCCAGGCACCTTCGAGAACACACCGAGACCAAGACTGTTCTCCCGAGCAAGATACTGCAGAGTCTGCGGCAGGCTACTTCGCACAAGATGAAGACAGCGGTATGATACGGAGCCCGAAGCTTAAGCTTTTTTCTCAATTTTGATTCTAACCATTCCTTCTTAGCCAGTGCCGGGCTATGTGAGGCCTTTTGTGCAGTGCTCATTATGTCACTGCAGCGAAAATATTTTCGGGTCATTTTTTCTCCCTTCTGTTCAGTTGTCATTCTTGTATAAAGTGAAAATTTGGCAGTATTTAAGTGCGCTCTTCGCAAGTAAGGCTGGAAAGAGATTATCCGTGAGACTGCTGCGTGTGACTAAGTGTAGCATGCATGATGCCTTCGTGCGGTTAAAATTTAGTGTAAAAAAACTGCTGTGTCATATCATGCAACAATTGCCTGGCACCTATAGACCAAGTGGTTCAGGATGCATACAACAATCTCTTAGACAATCGCAAACAAGCGTTTAGAAGGCATTAGTTAACCTATGCGCCGCAATAAAATCACGCGAAGCGCTTCGCATGGCAATATTGCTGTGAACAACAATAACTGCGAACCCTCGAGCGATGCAAACCGCCCGTCATTGTAATATAGCGCACGTAAGAAGCCTGACATAGTCTCAGGTGCGGCATTAACAATCTCTTTCTGCACTTCCGGATTTATCAGTTATCCTTACTTCCTCTCAAGCCTGACATGATCTTAGCACGTGTACTTTAGGGTAGGCTAAAAACATTTTGTTTTGTTGGTAGTTTTCAAGAAAAACGCGGCCCTGAGGTCTCCCATGAAAATCAGCGGGCTGTCGCCGTTTACCGGATTATAGTCCGCAGGTTTCCTTCAAGATATGTAGCCCCTCCTTCGTTGCGAGAGTTTCTATTCTAAGTCAACGCGTTCTAAATACATCATGCGACAAAATGACTACCAGTTTTCGTTCACAGAAAAGTCGATTACGAGGGCAAGGTTTTCGAATTAGGACTAACATTAAGTACAACGTCCTCGTGACATCCATTCTACGCTGCGGACGAAGAATGCAAGCCTCAGATTCTTGAAAACCTCTCAGTTAGTTTCTCGCTGTTGTCTACATCTTGGAAGCTATTGACACGACATCAGCGGGAAGCTGTCCGCGTCGTGCCGCAGGCGGTGTCGCAATGAGTGCGGTGCTGTAAGCCATGCCTGAAGGATAAGTTGAACTCGGGAGAAAATTGTGAAATTAGTTCACAGTATTGTGCTCACCCGCTATCACACCGAGCAACATTTTATTACGCTTGACACTGTTTATTAGCCACGTTCTGTCTCTGCAGTGTTCGCAGCATACGAGAACCTAGCAGAGTTGGTTTCGGCGAGCAGTTCCTGCTCGCGATAACCTTTTAATGTACCCTTATAGATAGTCTACTTCTGCACTCGCAGCACATAGAAGCAAGTGATCTGCTGCGCTATTTGTTAGCTTTGACTTGCAAGCAGCAGTGCAGTTTTGTCCTCTGCTTTACTTTTAGCGTTTCAAAGCAGGCTGCTTTAATATGGCAGATTTTTTTATTGCAAAAAATTGTGCTGCTTTGCATGTGAACCCCACGCATGGGCCAAGAAGTGTGCTTTAGTTCACTGATCAGTAATAATTAGCTGCCTATGGTCATCAGCTTGAAGGAATTCTACATCTGGAGTAAATTCTGAGCACACCAGCGTGTTTGCATGTCGCTGCCATTAGACGCGTCCCCGGCGGAAGAAAATTGAGCGTCGAAGCTCTTGGAAACAACAGAACGCCATGTGTCTCTGACCATAACTTCTGATACGCCTCATCCTGTCAGTGTCACATGCAGAATGCCTGTTCTGTTTTTGTCACAGATACTGGTGCTGCTTGTCGTGGCACTTGCTGCATCTTGTGTCAACGCGGGCCACTACGGAGGCTACGGCGGCGGAGGCTACGGTGGCGGAGGTGGTGGCGGAGGTGGATACGGAGGAGGAGGAGGCGGCGGCTACGGTGGTCATGGGAAGAAGATCATAGTCATCAGTCATCATGGAGGAGGTTATGGAGGTGGAGGAGGAGGAGGTGGTGGTGGTGGCGGCGGTGGATACGGCGGCCATGGATGGTGGTAGCCGTCTTTCCTGAACTGTGTTCCCGGTCACCGAAAGCCTGATAACCAAAGCGCACCTGTTTGCGACTCTCATTTATGTACAAAAAAACAAGAGGGAACATATGTAGCTGCGCAACCTTATGCTGTGAATAAAGTGCTTTCAGAAACGTCCTTTTCTTTTCCTACCCTGCCGACCACACATTGCACAGACTCCGTATACCACTGTACGAGCAGCTAAAATGAAACAAGCTCTCAAGTATGGAATATTATATCGTACTGAAATATTGTGTATATATAACCGATGGGACTTTAAAAGCTGGCGAATTTCGCATGATTCTCACGAATAATAGCAACACCAAAAACTCATCACCTTTCGGGCGCACTAAATGACAGCCGCACATGAGGAAGAAGGTTACTATTTTTGAGATAAGATAATTTGCCAAAACATCTTTTTTCTGTCGTGCAGCTGTAGTTTAACTTAATTCTGAGCCGTACTAGACAGAATAAACACATAATCGAGAAATCGAGGCCGGTTGTGTTTTGGGGGGCTTGTAGTCATCACAGTTTTCTCTGCTACTAGGTGTTAATATTCTCGAAAGGTACAAAAAATAATTTTAGGATATTATTATGCACTGAAAAAAATTCGCCACTTCCTCGGACTCGCTCCTTCTTGTGTTGTACTGCGAGTTAAATAGTAATTTATTGAATGCCTTGAGTGATGAGCCGCAAACCTTTTTAGAGCTAACACAGAGCTTAACATTGAAAATTGTTAAGCCCTGTAGTTTTTAGGTCATTTTGCAGAATTCTTTGAAGAAATTTTCAGGCACTTACATGCACGTTATTTAGACGACCTGCACTGATATAACATAAATATACAATAAATTGTTTACGTTTATGTTGGTTTAACGTCCCAAAGCGACTTAAGCTATAAGGGAAACCGTAGTGAACGGCTCAGGAAATTTCGACCACGTGGGGTTCTATACCGTGCACTGGCATTGCACAGTACAAGGGCCTCTATAATTTCGCCTCCATCGAAATTCGACCGCCGCGACCGGGATCCAACCCTCGTCTTCCGGGTGAGCTGCCGAGTGCCATAACCACTGAGTCATTGCGGCGGCACTTTACAATAAATGAAACGTCGTGCCCTACTGCATCACGTGCCCAATAGCAAGAAACTGACATGACACACGGCAGAGCAGCAATCCCTAGTTCTCCGTGCTATAGAGATACTTCTATACTGATGGGCTATAAAAGGAAAAAAATCAAAGCCACTCGGAAAGCTTGGTAGCGAGAGGACACGAAAGGACAGCACATGTCGAAACAGCATGCGTCAAAACAGCACACAAAAAACAGCACAGAGGAAAAACGGTACAGCGTCAAAACGGCGCAGGAAAAAAATAGCATAGCGACAAAACAGCTCAGGGAAATAACAGCGCGCGTCAGAACAGAACGCCGGATCAAACGGCACAGCGAAAAAACACCGCGACAAAAAAGCGCGGAGAAAAAACAGCACGACGACAAAACAGAACATCAGAGTACGGTGCTGCGCTGCTGGATGGGTGAACTATCATAGCCACGTTCGCAAACGGTAAATCATAACACATGCGGCAGCGACCTTTGGAGTTAGCGAGTGCTCGTTTCGCTGATTCATTAAGAAACAGGGCAGGCTCACTGACTGAGGAACAGCGTTGCTTGAACTGTGGATATGGCAGAACAAGTGGTTATGTAGTCCTTGCCTGCTTGGCTTCAATGGTGCAGTTTCTTTCTGTATTATTGAAGAAGAATCTGGGCAACTGAGAGAGAAAATGGGCCGGGCATCTGCTCTGCGGTCAAATGCCCCAAATAGTTTATCTTGTCTTATTTTCTAGCTAGGTTCGGTTTCCTTGTCTGCTTTCGATGCATTACGTGCTGCCGCACACAGCCGCTTCCTATAGGAAGCATGCATGGTGTCTCGCTTGATTTCGCTCTTTGACGTGTCATATCCCTCACCCGCTCTTCAGCGGCCATAGCTACCATTCGCGGCGGGGACGGCTTCCAAACTATAATAAGAGAGGCTACCGATTCGAACAAGAAAAGCTCAGCGCGTCTCTGGTTCGAATCCAGATTGACGTATTATCATTTTTTTTCGGCTTCGTACAGTTCTGACGCCAATGTTCTGTTAATTCGGAAGCATCAAAATGTCACGTAAAAGCTTCAAGAAAGAAAATAAGGGATGAGCGAAAGTGTGTAAAGGACAGTACACATCTAACTTTTGTTTCATGCCATAGAATTCGTATTTCGAACCGTAATTCCCTTTATTTAAACGATTGTCACTACACCAAAAAAATCTATGCGCTATTTTCGTCACGAAATACAGTGCGGTTGGAGACAGCCAAAGGAATGTTTCATTATTGAACCTTACGGCAGCCTAACACGTACAAAAAAGAGAAAAAAGAAAAACTAACCTCAGTTAGACTCCAGCTAGTTAGAATTCAGTTGGAATCTAGCCTCAGACAACCACTGTGCAGCGGACAGGTTAAACACCTAACAACGTGAAAATGTCGGCTCGAGCAATCCTGCCATCGTTAAAAGTAAGTATCGCATACTGAATATCTTCAATATGTTAAGGCCCTGTAGCCCGCTCCGAAAAAAATTGTTGAAGATTCAATTGCCGACAGCGAGAGTTTTCAGGAATAAGAACTTATGGTACACACAGAGCCCTAGTTGGGCGCATTTGCCAGAATTCACTACTATGATGGTCAACCCACAAAATCGATCCTTCCAGAACGACTTTTTCGGTCTTATTGATTTCATTCGGCACCATAAAAAAAAAACCTGGATTTGAGATCGCGAATATTAATTACCCTACTGTGTGCCTCATTGAGTCTGTGAAACGAGCACTCGCTAACTCCGAAGGTCGCTGCCGCATGTGTTGTGATTTACCGTTTCCGGTTACTGCTATGATATTTCAGCCCCGCCGCGGTGGCTCAGTGGTTAGGGCGCTCGACTACTGATCCGGAGTTCCCGGGTTCGAACCCGACCACGGCGGCTGCGTTTTTATGGAGGAAAAACGCTAAGGCGCCCGTGTGCTGTGCGATGTCAGTGCACGTTAAAGATTCCCAGGTGGTCGAAATTATTCCGGAGCCCTCCACTACGGCACCTCTCTCTTCCTTTCTTCTTTCACTCCCTCCTTTACCCTTCCCTTACGGCGCGGTTCAGGTGTCCAACGATATATGAGACAGATACTGCGCCATTTCCTTTCCCCCAAAACCAATTATTATTATTATTATGATATTTCACCCCTCCAGCAACGCTGCACTGTACTCCGATGTGCTGTTTTGTCGTCGTGTTGTTTTTCCCGGCGCTTTTCTGTCCGGTGTGCTGTTTTCACGCATGCTGCTTTTTCCCTATGCTGCTTTGTCGCCATACTCTTTTTTCCATGTGCCCTTTTGTCACTGCGCCGTTTTTCCTCGGTGCTGTTTTTGTCGCTGTTCTGTTTTCTGTGCCTTGTTTTGACGCATGCTGTTTTATCGCGTGCTGTTTGGTAGGCCATGTTTTCTTTGTCATTATTTGGCTTTTCATGAAACCAACTCTAATAGGTGGACCTCATATAATTCTTCGGTGAGACCTGCACCATCTCTAGTAAAATAAAGCAGGTTTTCCGACCACACAACATGTAGATGCTGGTCTAGCAACATAGTGGCTAAACCACCTAGCCTTGTTCTTGATCACTGGAGGGCCTTCTAGCCGACTCGGACCCGCAGCCTCAGCTCACGCTGGTACAGTAAGACAGAGTCGTAGCTGAGGCCAACTGATTTCTGAATTAATGAAAGACGACCACTACTTCCTCACCAGCCTCTTTCTAATACACTACCCTAAACCCGCATTTTAATCGATAAATTATATAAGTGAATCGGCGAGATTGACGCTGACAGCGCCGGAGGGAGCTTCTTTGTTACGGCTCGCTCGTCGTTCAAAGAGAGAAGCTACCAGGATAATGGCTGCGCAGCCGACTAATTTTATATACGGAGGTAAAGGAGAGACATACATTATGGACTCATGCACACGGATCGCGGTAACATTGGTTGTACTCGTATATATAGGCTTCTAGTGAACTGTGACACACCTCCAGTCAAAGACGTAATTTGAAACCCAGCGTTTCGGCGCAGCTTCGCTTCTACCATACGGGTGGCTTGTCACAGTCCTAGTCACCCTTGAAGAGGGAGCCGAGCCGGCTTGGAAACGTTCGGTTTAAAATTAAAAAGATTTTAGTTGGAGATGTGTAACGAGTTCACTATAGGCTATCAAACCCGACCAGACAGGTAGTTCTGTCGTATTGTTTAGTTTTGAGTATATAGGCTTGCGATTTATAACTGTAAAAGGATTTCAGGCCGGGCAGACAGACGTTGGGAGCACAGTCTCTTTATGGTAGAGCAGTGAACTAAAATAGCTACGACGCAAAAAAGGCCTCTAAATTTGGCTTTTCATGACATAAAAGGAGATTTGGTCAAACTAAGCCGGAAATTACTGTGGTGCTTTTTAACATAATTAGGGATAGATTACAGCGTGATAGAGGAAATAACAGGAGTGTACAAAATATTACAGCCCAATCAAACTGAGAAGAAATAAATAGTACAGAATAGGTGAGCAAACAAAAATGATTATGACACGGATGCCCCTTCCCGCTCCTCTTGTTAATGATTTGTACGGCAAGGACGGGACGCATACTAGAAGAACTTGTTTAATTTATGGTATATTCAGCAAGGGTTAACAATAACTTAGCGTGCACTGGGATAAGTGTGCTCGGATTAAGTGGTACTTTTTTCAAACAGCCAAAACAAGCATCAACTACTCTCATTATTTGTGGGAAGGACGCAGCAAACGTTTCATTCGACTTCAGTGTTGAAAAATAGGCCTTTAAGGCATTTATTAAAGATATAGTTTTGACTGAGCAAGAAAACGATAGGAAAAGAAAGTTTCCAGCCGTCATCACTCTGACTGCGCTCACCGCAGGGCAATTAACCCGGTCTTTTGCCAGCTGCGGCCATGCTATGCCGGCAAACGTCTTAATCTCGTCCACTCACTTAACTTTCTGCCGCCCCCTGCTACGCTTGCCCTGTCTTGGAATCCAGTCTGTCACCCTTAAGCACCATCGATTATCTTCCCTTCGCTTTACATGCCCCGGCAGAGCTCATTTCTTCCTCTTGATTTTACCTAGGATGTCATTAACGAGTGTTTGATCGCTGACCCACTGCGGCCTCTTCCTTTTAACGTAACACCGATAATTTTTTCTTTCAATAGCTCTCTGCGCTGTCCTTAATTTAAGCTGAACGCTTTTCGTTAGCCTACACGTTTTTGTCCCATAAGTGAATACCGGTAAGATACAGATGTTCTTTAGTTTTCTCTTGAGGGATACTGGTAAACTGGCATTCATGATGTCAAAGAAACTGCCATATGCGCTCCGCCACAAGTACCCGGCGTAGAGAAGTACAATCCGCCTTTTTCGTTTTCCTGTGCTGCCACCTCGCGTACAACGCTGGAAGCTCACTGGTAGGGTACTGCGCGCCCAACCCGGCCGGACTGAGTGCCGCTACGGAGCACCTTTTGTTGGAATCTGTCGACGATGGCGTATCCTGGGCAGCACCTGGTACCTGGAGGATTTCTAGGGTTGACTGATGGCTTGGTGCGAAGTCCGAGGCAGGCTGTAGTGCCCACCGAAGAGCAAATTCTTCAGTATCTTCGATCATCCGGCATGCGAACACCAGCTAGCAAGGGCCGCCGCTTCAGAGATGAAGGCTACATTAGGAGCATAATGTTCAATGAAATATCCCCGATCAGTGAGGTTGGCGTTTTCCGCTGTATATGCCTGCCATCCATGAAAGGTGGATACTACATCGTGCACGCCGTAGTACAGAAAACGACTGGGGACAACAGTTTTCACAAGCAATCGTTGTGCTCAAGCGCTGCAGAATAGCTACACGAGCTATAAAAGCACAAGCGTACTCGCAACAAAGCAGCTCTGCTAGCATTTCACTGTATTTTCCCAAAACATACCGCTGCATAGGTTAAACAAGCATGCGCGTCCATAAAGACGAGCGCGTGAGGCGCACATTAATCCATTCCGGCGATACCACGCAGAGCTCTTCATCATGGATATGATTCGAACACACGCATAACGCACCTTTTTCTTCTTCTGCCTCTTAATACATGACACATACCCACACGGGGGGATTGGCCAGGGTGTAGTGGCGTAAACAAGGAAATTTCCATAGGAGATTATGACAAAATTTTAGCACCATGCGTTAATGCTCTCGTAGCTTCTTTTTCGTTGCCCGCTCTATCGCGCGTTGAAAGCGGCTCACAGCACTTGCCCATTTGGCCTTCTTGCTTGAGAAAGCAAAAAGCGTCGGAACGAAGTCTGGGTGCCGCGGTGACATTCGAGGCCTTCCTTCCCATGAATAAAACACTTCGTGGTAGACTGCACACGCATTTAAACACAGTACCTCGTCCGTACCTGTCACAAAGTGATTCCCGCACAGTCTTGACGTGCTTGACGGTGCCCAAGGCCGGCCACGATCGTCGAGCCGGCGAACTGCTTTTATCCACGCTTCGCGTCGAAGGCTGTCCCGGGAAGCGCTCGGAAAGCGAACAACTCCGTGTTTACTTCCCTTTACATATTGGGCATTGCTGCCGTATGCAACACATTTCGTAGGTATCGCCAAATGCGTCGCGCTGAACGCCCGACGGCTGCAGCAACGCACCCCGCGTAGGAAGCCGGTTTGTTTACACTTCCACGACCGGTCTCGAGTGGAGCAAGCGACCCTTCCAATATTTTTCGCGACACCGCCACCAGGCGATGGGCGCATGCGCAGTCGCGTCGTGAAAAAGGCGGATTCATTGAGGGTGCGTGTTGAGGAAGAAAGACAATGTTTAAAGGGCGATTACGAATACCTCAAGAAGAAAAGAGGAACGTTACCCTAATGAAGCATATAGCACTATGGAGATACAATAGAGGTGAAGTATTGTGAGGACTGTGCACGGGAGCAAAGGTTCCAGGCCTGAGGTTTGCAGATGCGGCAGTGTGCTTAAATCCGGTTTGCTACAAATACCACAGATTAGCTAAAAAGCTGTGCGGAGATAATCTCTGAGGGCTCAGGAAAAGACAAGATGCGAAGCTGTACTTGGCGAAATGGGTTGGCCCTTTTTGGTGCCAAGTGAAGTGCTAGCAAGCAATCGTTTGATGAGATACAAGAAAGAATGGATCCAAAGAAGGATGACAACCGAAGTCTTTAGTTACTCGTACAGTAAAAAAGCCGACACTCGAGGGGAAGACAGCGCTAACACGCTTACCACAAGCTACGCAATCAACAACAGAAAAACCGAAGTTATCACCAACATCAGAAAGAAAGTCTGCGAAACTGAGACGGTATAACAGGAGACGAAAAATAGAAGCAAAAAACAGTGCTTCAATAAAGAGCCGCAGTGAGCGCAATGCAAAAAGAAATGGTGCATGACAGCTGAAGAGGAAGCACAGATAAGGTTGCCAAGAGTCAGGCAATATAGGAGCAACTATGAACAGGACGGAGATATTTCGGTAGAATGCGGGACCAGTGCACAGAACAATAAACATCCTCTGGCAAAATGTAAACCTACAAATCCTCGTATGAAAGCGCGCTTGATAAGCCTTTCCGTAGCCACGGGTTTTAGCACATCAGCGATAGACATCAGCAAGAATAAACTGGTATAATGGTGGCGTAAAAGCAGCATGAAAATATTGCACCAACCTCACACAAATTAAAATATATAGCTTAAACTAGAAACTCTTGTGAAAAAAAGCTGAAAGTAAAAATATCAGACAGCCGCTTCAATTTACAAGCGATCGTGGTACTCGCCATAGCCCGGAAACAAAGCGGATGTCAGTAGTATCTATCCAGCCACTAGATTCGTCTTGCTATATCGAAAAACTACGATAAGTTTTTGAAAGTATGCGTGCGTTCACAAAGCCACTTTTCAAATAATCACCTTACGTAGCACGTTACGAAGCTATACAAGCTTTCATTTCAGGCAGAATGGCCTTTCGCACAACGCACCAAACTGAACACACGGTTCTAAGCATTCAGTGCGACTTCGACTTATGGAATCTGCCGTAAGGCATCGCTCCACTTTGCACAAAAAACACAGCCAGATTTCAGTGCTGCAGTTCCGGTAACTTCAAGTTGGCCTAGATTTAACGGTTGTTACTTCCCAATCCTAAAGCGGCTACTTTATAATCAAACGAAGCTTTTGAGTCACAGATGTCGACACTCCCATCATTTTACACAAATGAGAGCTGAAAACGATTTTTATTGAGTGAAATGGAAAGTGCAAAAATATTGTAGCTTTAACTCAAAATTGGTCACTAGTGAGAGCCTGAGATAACGTCAATAGAGTGTCAATAGAGCCAGCATACGCGTTCGTTACGAGCAAGCGATATCTGCACGGCATAGGTACATACTTCCACACGCGAATAATATAGTTTTCTGCAACTCTAGACGCTTCTATCCCTGTAACTCTAACGTCCGCTTGCCTACCAAATGTGACTCTTGCGATATGAATCCCGAGCGCTTTAATCGGGATACACCTGGGAGAACTGAGAAGTCATCGAGTGGGATGGTGCTTTCAAGACTACGGTTTAGCCTTATACAGTGTCTTCAAGTTTCATTACATTATTTTCTATTTTCCGGAATTGACAAAAACAGGCCAAACCATTTCTTTTTCCCAGAAATAGTGAGGTTGAAGTTACAAGTTTAGTCCTGAACCACTACACTGTCCGGAAAAAATCACCAGCACGAATTGTCATTCGGCAAGGCCCGCTTAAGCCCCCGTTCATACACCGTGGCACCTCTCGAGGATGAAAAAGAGTCCGTACGTAACGATGCTGCGGATGCTCTCTTTATGATGGACGTAAGTTCGCCCATTAAACATTACTTCGTCGCATGAGGGAAGTTCGGAGTTTGATTCACAACCCCTCCAGATACCCCCTGGTCTACCAAAGGCACAAGCGTTCCCATGGCATGGTGCTCAGATTTCGTCGTGCAAAACGTCTAAAAAAATTTTTATACCTAAACTAATATATTTATTTATTTATTTTTATGACATGTAGTCCATTTTTCAGTCAGCGCTTTAAGGAGCCTTTTGTAGTTTGGCGTCGCAGTTTTCCTTAATAGGGCTCTAGTTCTTAAATTATGCTGCTTGCCTTAGAGTGAGAGCATGTCCTTTAGTGTCTCATAATTTGCTGCCCTGGAGCTACATTAGAAACTAAAGATATGCGTAATAACCTGATGGCCTCGGCGATACTAAACGGCTTCGAAACGCATCCCCTCGAGCTGGTCTGCAAATTACTGTCCGCCGTTCGGTCAGTAGAGTGAAGGACAACTCGCATTTTTGCAGTGAGCAGGGACCTATAGCGCTTCCTAAGTGTGTTGCAACGCAGCATTAGTTTCTTGCAAAATATTCATTTTTCGGTTCACTGCGTGCAATAACTGCGCCAGAACCGTTCCCGTCTTCTTATGCATAAGAAACTAGCTGCGTAGTTGACTGCATCTAGCGGCAGAGAACGTTGGCTCGACGCTGAACATTCAAGGCCTCATTTCGCACTTCTCGACGCTTTCCTCATTGCCCACTTCAAGCGATCCAGTAAAGATGAAAGCAACTGTTGTACTCTAGGTCCTGGTCTAATACAACCAGACTGCGCGTCTGCTCCCGCTATGGAGGCCTTGAAGGCAATGAGGTGGCAAAAGATCTAGCTTGCGAGCTAACAAACCGAGCGAATCCTTACCCATACACACCCGTCTACAGCCAAACTATGATGAAAGGTTAGAAACCCTTAGACAAAATCGTTAGAAACGCTCTCCTACCTATATTCAACTCACCACACAAGAAGCAATATTCTGGAGGCGGATCCACAATACTTTTCTTGACCTGTAGGTACAACCTCACCGAGCCTTCCAGATACCCCTCCTCTTGTCCCTGGTGCGGTGGCAATCCCTTGCTATTTCATATTTCCTGGACTTATGTGAGGAAACCATCCCAACTGAGAACGTCACTGTCATTATGCGAGCAGTGGGAGGCAGCCCTGACAGTAAATCAATGAATGAATTAATTAATTATTTATATAATAATTAATCAAGATATTTTATTTTTCACCAAGGAAGCGATACACGACGAAAAAAGCGGCGGAAAGAAGAGCTGCACACCAGCATCTTGACAAGGCTGTGGCCGCGCAGGCAATGGTGACAAGGTTAGTTAAAAAAATTTCTTTGATAATTGTTATTCACAATCGGTTAAATGAATATTATACGACCCGACCGCGGCGGCTCTGTTTAGATGGAGGCGAAACGCTAAGGCGCCCGTGTGCTCTGCGATGTCAGTGCACGTTAAAGATCCCCAGGTGGTTGAAATTATTCCGGTGCCCTCCACTGCGCTACCTCTTTCTTCCTTTCTTCTTTCACTCCCTCATTTATATCTTGCCTTACAGCGCAGTTCAGGTGTCCGCCGATATGTGAGTCAGATACTGCGCCATTTCCTTTCCCCAAAAACCAATTTCAATATTACACGCTGGTTCGCAACGAAAACATCAGCAACAAAAAAGAATGTAATAGGAGCACTGCGTTACAATCTTTTCAGAGAAGATGTTTGCAGAAATATTCCTGAAATATTGTTGTTGCTTAGTTGCACTACGGTAGTGTGTTGTTTTGTGAAGCCGTTAAGTGTGCTTGGAAGTGTGTGAACAATTCGTTGACGACCACAGTTAATGCGTGAAGAAAGCTTTTCATGGGGGTTAAGGGCGATGAGGGCAAGCGTAGTCCTGTTTGTGTATATTAGCGAGTGTGAGAAATGAATCTAGCTTCACTTCTTCCGCTCCAGTTCGCGCGCTTAACAGATGCGTTCAAGGTTCTGAAATACAATACTTATTTCGGTAGCGCCGCAGCTTTTTTTTAAGGAATACACCATTAGGCCTTATTGGAATGTGAGTGGCGGATCTATTATAACATTTGCCACTTCTTAATTTAACGGAAAAAGTCTTTAAAACGGTCTGCAAGGTCTGAGCCATGCGCGAATTCCCTGTCTATGACAAGGGGATCAATGAGAATAGTACTCTTTCTCGTATTTAGTTCGCTAAATTCTTCTATACTACATCACTCTTCTGGAGACAATTCCCATGAAAACATTCGGTGATAATGGTCACTTTTGCACTTCTATCTTTAGTTGTTCAGTTTGTTACGAAATTCTTTATATTCTAGCCGCCTATTCAACTCACGTGTTTAACTGTTGGTACATCTTGTTCTTCTGGTCTATCTTGCTAATTAAAACTCGAGTAATCGATGGCTATTGAGTTTTTTTCAGGTTCGTGGAGAATTCTAAAAGTAAAGCAATCAAATTATAACATGTAGCCTGGATATATTTTTAGAACATGAGGTGTTAACGAATAAAATGTCAACAATGCCAGCCCAATGAATTTGGCCAATTCTTTCTCTGAAGTTTCCCAGTGTTTAAAAAGATATGAAGCTATACCTTCTTTGATATGCCTTTTTACGCTGAGGGATTTCGCCATGTAGGAAGAAAATTTGGGGACATGTTCGCTTAATTCACAGCTTAATGTCCTGGAACGCATATTTTCATTATATGAATTTGTGATGACCAGTTGAAGTAATGGTAACGATGATGCAGTGATTCCTGTTGGTGCGGAAATAACTATCTAAAGAGTGTTGCATTTGAGCATTGATTGTAACTGTACATTCGGACGACGCCTTTTTTAGGTCTATATTGGAATCGCCGCCAATAGCTGTTATGTGTGTTAAGTCGTGCGTAAGAGAGAAAACGTCAAAACCCCGGTGTAATGTGGCCAAGAGATTGTCGCCAAATTATTTCGTAGTCTTCGGTAATAATGCTATAGTCATTAAGCATTTAAAACTGTGACAACGAGGCCTGTAGAGACACTCCCCCACCTCTTTTCACTTTATGATTTAAATATAAGTGTTCGCCATCAAGGAGTGCAAAACCGTATGAGGTTTGAGTGCACCAGGTCCCAGTAAAAAAACCTAACATCAAAGGTGAAGTTGCACGACTTCAGTAATACAAATTTATCATCGTTTTTCTACTCTACAGATCTATAAGTTAAATCCAGCCGTTTATAACACTTGTCGATGTTTTTTTTTATTCAACAAGTTTAGAAATTCCCTGGGGAACAATAACGTACCTGCCCATGATTGACATGAAAGGTGATAAGCGTTACTAAAAACCTCCTACGTGGAATCCCTGCTATTTATCTCTTCTAGGTCGCTTTCTCAGATGACAGCAACGATTGCAGGTAATTCAGTGCTCCTCGCGAAGATAGAAGCGCTCCTTGTCAAACGAAGTTCGAGTCATGCTCTCGTTTGCGGAGAATGGCCATACAGAACAGCTTTTTTCATAGATGGGCACATGTGCTAATTCATGAGCACATGTGCCCATCTGGGGACAGGTCCAGGGTATCATTTGTCAGTCGTTTCTTTCAGTAAAGCTCATGATCTTGGTCACGTTTTCCGCGACGATGGAACTAAACGGTTATGTTTTTCGGTGATGCTTTCTTGCCTCGTTCTCCTGTCCTATTCGCGCAGGCCTCACCTTTTTATGCAATGAACCAACTAGCCCGCAATACCGTTCTACTGCATGTTTTTCTTGCTTTCGTATTTTGACGGCACCGTGTAGCACAAGTCGATGTCATTTCGTCTTATGGATTCCCCAATTGCTTCTGCAATTTTTTCAAGCACCCGTTCTAAATTTTCATACGGCTGCTTCTCGACACCTTTTCCTTCTAGACTTTTGTTGGACGAATATTGTTCGAATTAAAGGAGCGCTCTTTGGGCCAGTCAGGTCTTTCTGAAGCTTGAAAGGTTTGTGCTAAAGCATCTCATTTTGGTTTCTGAGCTCTTTGCGCACGCTCGGGCTTACTTCGAGCCGCTGGTTATTCTCGTCAAACGACTTTGAACTCGAAATTCATGCCCTCTTTCAGTTCGTCGATCTCACTTATCACGCTTCTCAATTCTTCTCGAAAGCTGGGCTTAGGCGCATCTTGAAGATTTTTCATTTCGACATTCATTTCTTGTTTGAAATCTTCAAACATCCTCAAGATGTTGAATGAAATTCAATTGAATTGAATATAAACAGCTAAACAACTTCTTAGCCAAGCTAATGCAAAACATAGGGTATGGGGAACTTGCGCTGAAGTATTTGGTGCCGATTGCAGCGCCATAACACACTGCCTAGCGAGAAGAGCAAGCAGTTTCGGGTAGTACTCTTAGTACTTATCCGCGCCACCTTCAGGCGCTTATTGGCGTGATCCTCCGCGCTCTGTCGAAGGCGCACGTGCCGTGCGTCAGCTATCTGGGCTACGCCGAGAGAAGCTAGGCAATGAATACTGTCAGCCAAACGCGGGTACCTAATCGCGCAGAATGTGTTCTCGCGTTTGCAGCGGCCCAAGTGGCTAACAAAAGCAGTTTTGAGTCACCGACTGGAACAATTGCAGTGCCACCTCGGCACCGCCGGTTCCCCATCGCAATCTAGTAAAGGCTCTTCTAAGGCATTGGGCAGCAGTGACAGGGATGGGAAGCAAGAAGAATATTTGCGACACAACAGGTCTATTGTGCACAAACCTGGAAGTTGTGGGAAGACTGTTTTGCTTCTGCGTACAGCGCTGCCACTACTCTCAATGGGCCGATCACTGTCGCCCTACGTATTTAGGGGTCGTCCAGGTTATCACGCGGTTTGGCAGCCGATTGCCGTCGTCCGGGTTTCATAGCTGTCATCCAGGCTATCGTGTGGTACAGTTTGCTGAGAGCGCTGGAGTAACAGATAAAGCCGCATATGCAATGACACCAGGCTGCTGCCTCGATGATGATTCGAAATGCTCGATAGTTTCTTGCCTACCGGAGGACTGTCGGAGGACCACCGTCAGACAATCCGGCGGGTCCAGACATCACAAGCCACCGGAGTCCTGAACTATAAGAGGCCGCCCAGGTGAGTGGTCCAAAATTTTAAGAGCAAATTAACTTTTATCTGTCTCTTTTTCTTAACCAATTAAGAGACGGGCACATGTTCCGCCACCGAAAGCACCGCGTGGCATCATTTTTTTGCGGTTCCGAAATTGTGCATTTTGTGATATCTGTTGCCCTGTATATTGCTTAGCAAGGTAAATTGCTTAATACACATTTGTGTTTTATTTCATTTCACTTCTAGCCAAGGCAAGCACAGCGGAGAGGCGAGGTTATATAATAATTGTTATGCTCATTACGCGTACTGCGTTAAACATTTTTTCATACATTGTTGCCCTGTATTAAGGTCAACCATGTTATTTTGAACAAAAACACTTCAAGCTTCGAAACCTGTGCTCAGATCTTCAGTACGTGCAGACAGCGATCATACAAAACCTCGTTGTGACCCAAAAGGCTCGTGGTTGACACGCATGCGCACGTGAAAGGTAAATGAAACATCTACAGACAGATGAAAATCGAAAAGTTTGCAAACAAGTTCCTTTCACATTGTTAAACGCGCAAAAGAAAGAACTGCGAACGACGACTATGTCACTACCGCCTCAACCACTCCAGAGCTTTTTGCACTTTTAAAGAACAGGCTAGTACCCAGGACACTTCCGCACACTTTCTCAAAGACTGTCCTCCATAAGAAGGCCAGCTCAAGCGACCGAGTTTTCTGCAGAGACGCGTCTATGGAACGAAGGGAGGAACTCGGAGCGCAAATAACCATTCACGGCCTCAGCGCTCTTTGGTGTCGGCGATTTTGTGTTTGCGCCGGCACGCACTAAAGAGCACGATGTGATTCAGCGAATAGGCCGATACTTCGTTCCGCATCGCTGCCGCTGCAAGAGCAGCGGACGGACTTGTCCACAATGTGACGCCAACCTTTCGCGCCTCATTCGAGCCGATATGTCGGACGTGTTCTGGTTTAGTTACGCTTCCCCTCTGGCGGTGGAGGCTTTGTATAAAAGGTTCCGACGCACATGGAAGCTCACGTTCAGTCCCTTGCACTGACTTTCTACAGGAGTTCCTAGGAAGACCTGCGGCAGACTCAGCTCGAAATGAAGACACTGGTAAGGTTTGAAATTTCTTCCAAATGCCGATCTCACCAGTCGTCATATGCCTGTTACTAATTGTGCTAGAGTGGTGCTTGACACTTAAGTAGTTTGTTATGTTGGCAATTCTGACACTAAGGGGAAGATTATTAACAATTTAATGCATTAGAACAATACATTCTAAAGTGTGCAACATGTTTTAAAGGAAAAGAAAATGCGCATCATAACTCCGACGAAATTTTATGCTTTAGTGACTGTGTGCGCGCGCGATTTGAAACATCACGCTCGTACAAATTTTAAAAAGAACAGCACAAGTCGCCCCTTTGCACTGCTTCCTTTAGAAAGTAGAAAATACGCTCCCTTTTCGTTTCTTGCATTGAACTTTTAAGGCGCTTTAATTCCCAATTTTCTGTATTGCCGCTTCGGTATTATGACCTCATAGGTGCCAGGTTTCTGATTTTCCACGAAAGTACCTTATACATCACAATGTGCTCCATGTGCACATCAACGAGGAGAAATTCATCTCATGCTGTGTATCATTAAGTTTCGTTCTTCAGGCAACCTCCAGGGCGCTCGCACCGCATCACACTGTGAGCTATCAGCCCGTAAGCTGCACCTAAAAACCTGGACAATGTTTTATTTACCTGGTTACGTTGGAACTGCGTTCGCCTATAGTTGGTATTTTCTTCGTCAACGACACTAAGGCCCACTGAACTGCTCTCATTGATATTCATGGCCACTTGCGTACTAGAGTGCAGCATGAATGGGTGGTATGCAGACA
>JARKHS020034275.1:0-18165 GCA_030143305.2 Amblyomma americanum | reverse complement strand
ATGGAAAGTGATCGCCTGATGAATCCGAGTGATCTGGAGGCACTAGCACATAGTTTCGTGATGTGATTAGCCCAGGTTAGGTTGGTTGTTATCTCGATGCCGAGGTACCGGTATGAATTAGTTTGAGACAGCGCTATGGAGTTCAGGGAGTACGAAAAATGAAGAATCGAACGTTTACGTGAGATGTGCATGAACTTACATTTAGAAACGTTGAGCTGCATTAGCCAGTCGGAACACCACTTCTGAATTCGGCTTAGGTCATCCTGTAATAATTCCTGATCACTGCTGTTGTTGATGCGGCGATAAATGACGCAGTCATCCGCAAAGAGACGGACAGATGATAAAATACCAGATGGCAAATGCACGTGCTAAACCATATGTACACCCTTAAAATGTGCGCTGAGTCGCACAGCTACACTGCAACACATTTTTTTTAATACCTGCTTCTTCTGCGGCACATTTCATACAAGATCATCATGAAAACCTGAATTGAGGATCTCCCAGCTCATCAAGTTCATTTCTTTACATAAAATCTTTAAACACGATCTGCACGTGCAACCTTTGCAGAACACTGCACCCCTCGAAGCATTGTGTAACAAGGGAAGACTTGGGATAGCACCGCTGAGCGCATATGTGCTATTTGACTCATGCGTCATCACATGCAGGGCACATCCAACGTAGCTTATTTTCCCCCTAGTTCTAAGCATTTTCTGCTGCCTGTAGTCTAACGAGCATGGCCAACATAATGTGTGAAAGTCTTGGTCTTTTCAATGCATTGGCTGTTTAATATCTTCAGTCGTCAAACTAATGCATCAATGTACCCGAAATGCATTTTGGTCAAAACATTTATTAAGGCGCCCTCCACCAACATAAGCAGCCACTGAACATATAAGGAGTGTAGTGCTAGAGTGGCAGTATGCGACTGTAAACATTGGTACCCACACAGAACAAATGTTTGGGGTAAAAAAGTGCTAAGTGTGAATGTTAATTCTTCGCTGTCATCTGCAGATATTACGCTCCTACAGCGAAGTGTGTTCATAAGACTAGCCTGCGCACATTACATAAATTAAAGAACAAAACTTCACAACTTTCGGAGCAAACACAGGATGCAGTGCTCCTAACGCAGTTTAAAAATCTAGACCATTTATGTTTCATGCAGAGAAACATAAATAAGCACTAAAGCTAAATATGCAGTGTACAATCATGCTATGAAACCAAATGGTAATGCAGAGTGAAAAATACGAATAGAAGAAGAAAGCATGTATAAAACTCATTATTCTACATGAAAATAGAGGAGTGGGGGCACGTCATGTGCTTTGACAGAATAAATCTTGCTACCGCCTATAAACACAGGATGCCCTGCTACTACTGCAAGAAACAGAAACCAAACCCATGTGTTCACAGAAAGGAAATGAATTAGCAATGTGAAAAATGTGTGAAAGCGCACAGACGAGCAAAAAAATACAGTGCGCGAACCGGGTTAGGTCAACCTTAATTGTTCAAAATGCTGCACAAGACTGCTAAAGAAAGCCAAATGCTTCTTCACGGGCTGTGGTGGTGCAGAGGCTAGAGAAGTAAGCTGCTCAGAACGAGTTCCAAGTGTTACCTCAGCTGTAGCATTCACATTTCATTGCGGACAAAAAGCAAAAATGTCCATGTGCTGAGCGACAGTTTTAAAGACCCCAGATGGGTGACATCAATTCGTGGCAGGTGTCAGTGTGGCATCTCTTTTAGCTACAACGCAGCTTGATAACATGAACGCAGCAAATCATTAAGAATATCAGGTTACACATCTGCGCATAGATCAATTGGTCCGTGAACAGAATAGGTCATGGTAGAGAGAGGGCAGGTGGATGGGTTTCTTGACAACTCAAAGTGAACAAGGGAGCGGGGAGCCTCAGGGTGCTTGTCAGCCTTTAGACAAGAGGACTTGTCTTAGCCCCGATGAAGAGCAGTCCTCTTGTCGAAACGTTGGCAAGAGCCGTGAGGCTTCCCTCCCTTCTTCACTTTGCGATGATCACAGTCATACCATGCTAGCTGGAAAGAATGTACAAGAATTCTTCAAGCATTCTCTAGCACAACATGCAAAACGCACATGGAAACATATGAAGAAAACAATATATCTGTACTGTAATAGCAACATGTGCAAATTAGATGCAAGATGCCCATCTTCAGATTTCAATGAAGTACCTTAACTATTTGAAGACCGACAGATGATGAGTATATTTGAACAAGAAACCACAATAGAATCAGCTCGGAGATTTATGCAAAATACAAGTGTACAACTCTAACTGAGTAAGGTTGATGAAAATTCTCGATAAACAATTGCTATCCACATTTTACTATCTTGCGTCATCAATCGCTGCCCCTGTGAACAATTACCCGGTCAATATCTAGCGCGAGCAAAGCAGGTTATTATACGAGGTATGATACACGTATTTGCATCAAGCTGTTCCGTACTGCACTGTCAGCACACAGATTTCGTACTAATAGCCTTCATAATTTTGTGCTTAAATGCCGGCACTTCAATTCGATGTCAAGGTTGTCTCTCACCAATAGCGTAAGGATTGCACCACTCGTAAGCCGGACAAGATGCGACGATGCCAAGGGTGCACGATGTCAGCCCACCTCTTTCGACAGAACTTATATTTCAAGAATGCGCGCAGGTGAACGTTGCGTGCACGTTTCACTTGGCGTATAAGCAGATGAATTTATGAAATGCTCACTTGAGAAAGTGAGAAGTCGTGTACGCTACTTGCAGCGTCAAACACTCTCTTGTGACACTCCATTACCAAATCACGGCCGTCTCAAAACAACGCTGACGACGTGACCAGCGCCACTACGCACTACATTTTCCGAAGTTCCTCTTTCGAGTCACACGGTGTCACCGGAGTCGCCTGAGCCGCGCGCGACCCGCGTCCGCCGGCGGAGAAGGAAAACAGCGAGGAGAGAGATCAACAGAGGAGGAGAGGTGAGCCAACTTCCGGTTGCGAGGCGGCTTTCTAAAAGTGACGTCATGGCCTCTTCTTAGCTCTTTCCTTCCTCCGTGGTCAAATTTTTAGGAAAATAAATGTTTCGAGCTTTGGAACAGGCACTACTTTTTTTTCTTAGCCGAGGAAGCGCGCAGTTGAACCTGTACTGAGGAAAAAGGTAGGAGCTGCTGTGTGCTGCTCTTCGCCTTCTCTGTCGACACGAAGCCTCTACCGAGACTCGGGCCCGGCTCAAAGTGAAGAATTTAGTTTCCAACGCCACAGTCACAGTATATGTGGGGTACCAGGCAGAGCGTTGCGCTTCCCAGTCGGGCATTTCTTCATGGTCGAACGCGGTGATGTCTCTTTTCACTCGTTGACGCCTGGGCCTTTCGGTAGAGATTAATGCGACTCTCTAGCGCCTGCGCAACCTAGTGGCGATTTTTGTCATGACAAATCGGGAAAGCAAACTCGGTATGTCTGTTAACCATTGACGCCATCTTTACTGCCTCGCCGAAGAATTAAACCGGGTGTTTTAGGAGAACGGCCGTGCGCTTGCTCTAGGATTCTGGGAATCATTCCTGGTTAGATTAAGCAGCTCGTCAGGGATGCGCAGTTTCTACTGCCGTCATTTAGCTTAATCAATAGCCGCCTGCTCGTAGTCCATCACAAAAAATACCAGAAGTTTCACGCGCAGCGCGTAAGTATAGCTTCGACTTCTTCAGTTCCTACATAACAGTGGGTTATTTGGTATTCCGCTTTATGTGACCTTAAAGCAGTTTTTGCGGTTGTAAAATCACGTGTCGCTGGCATTTTGTTGTTGCAGAGATTAATATTGTTTTATTGCTGCATCGCGCCGTATGCACACATAGGACGCCCATCGACGGCTTGGTCACAGCTCCAGTTCAGTGAGCAACATTTTCCTGACATTCCTGACGTGTGTCATTCCTGACGTGAGAAGAACATTCCTGACGTGCTTACAAGTGTACTATTAGCAACAAATGAAACGTGAACGCGAGAACTGAATTGCCAACACAGAAAAATGAATATATTTGCTCCTGGAGAGGAAATAGAAGCGATGTTGATTAACACTTCTAAAAGACAGTCTCCTCGCATTCGATTTGTAGTTACCTTGCTTATATAGTAATATTCCTCCAGCTAGGGTCTTCTCATTTTGCTCTTCGCGTTTTAGTTATCTTGCTCGCGTTTCTTTTCTTGCTGATTGTAGGTTTAATAAGAGAAAGCACTATAGAATGTATGCCGTCGGGTACAGGCCGAGCAGTCATGCGAGAATTAACTGTATCCACGACCTTAGTCCGGCAAGAAAATTCTGGCGACTTTAGCGAAAACGTTCAGGTCGCAAATTACACACGGTACTGTTCAATGGCGCAGAACAACCCGCCTACCAAGGCAGAGAAAACGAAGGGAAATGGGATTCTTGGAAACACGAAACAAAAGGAAGAAGCGAAGAGATGGTCACATCACACTAGAGCTGCACCTGCGTTTTGCGGTGATGACTTTTGTTAGAGGTATTTTTGATGCGAATGAAATCCGCTTTTTCTGCGGTTTCCGATGATATTTTGAAATAAATTGTTTATTTACCTTCAAATCCTGACAGTTTAAAGAACATATTACTAAAAGCCGGGCGCCGCTGCTCAAAGCTGCATTTGTTTTATTTGAGTGCTATTAACTCATTTATTTAAAACATTTGTAACACGGCCACATGCGCGTCCAAGCGACAATGTACGTGACCTAGACGAGGATGGTTTCGAAATTGAAAAGACTCGAAAACATTAGCGAGGCTTAGTCGAACTGCCTGGGGCAAGAGCGAACCTCCACCCGAAAATCGCGGCAGTCACACCTCAGGCGGTGCAATCTTTCCGCTTCCGTCCGCATACGCGCAGGCTTCCCTCGCGAGAGCGTCTTCATTAGCGGAAATTGCAGCCTGTCGCACGCCAGCCGCCGTGAGCGATAACCGACGCTACGCCTTTCAGGCGCTTTCGAAAACCGGAGCGCCGCTTTTGCGTCGGCCGACAGCGTCGGCGATGGAGCGTGCAAAATGGAGCGGGCAGCCGGCCGCTGATACCGCGCGCCTGTGCAACGCCCAGTCGCTCACGGTCATCGCTTTCGGCCCTCACTCCAGCTTCATTTTCCGCTAAATATTTTGCCTAAGCATGCGTGCTGGCGTGTCGGTCACGTTCGCCCATGTAGGCGTGCGTGTGCTGTGTGAAGTTTTTCGGCAAACGTTGAGCTTTTTGCGAACGTGCTGCTGTGGGCTAGACTTAACGTGGAGCCTGCAATAAATGATTCTTTTAGGGATTTTAGGATTCTTATCAATTTATGTAAGCGAGAACCGTAGACTATAGTATGAATGCACGCGGACCATCAGAATTAAATAGTTTTCCCAAATTCAAAGCAGCTGTATTGATAACTCTTTTTGATTCGGGGCTGACGCAGACTTCTATCGCATTCGATATTCCTCCACGTTCCGTGTCGGATGCCAAGTAAGTAGCCTGAACTCACAAATGAGCTTGCTATACATGCATTGCCACGTAAAATAGTTTGCGACTTGTGAGTAACTCTGGGAGACGTTCGAAGGTGCGGTTTTGAATAAATATTTGCTCAATTAAAGTCGTGCATAATAAAAGAGCGCAAAGGCACAAATGCTGAGCGGTAAAAACAATGAGGGTGAAAGTGCTATTACAGACGTGATTACTTTTCAAACAGCAAAGAGCAACTAGGTCACGCGTAAAGACACGTAAAACATATCCTTAAAACTTCTTAAAACAAAAAGCACGAATAATTAAATTCTTGAAGTTAAAAGCTGAAATTTTAATTCCTTCTACTAACCTACAAGTTTTAAATCGCCGTTTTAAGTGGGCTACCTCAAATGTGACCGTTCGCAGAAGTTGCGCAATTGCGTACTTTTAATATCGCGGAACATTGTGGCCTCGACGCCCTATCACCGGTGCCTCATTAATCTATATTTGTTCAGAATACATGGATAACTCAGATAGCTGCCTCTTTTTCATCTCTTCTCTCTGCAAAGACACGCATCACACAAGCATATTCGACTGCACTAGTTTTACACTCAATTTCTGCATTGCATTGAAGAGACATTACTGCTCCAACAGGGCCCTGGAAGCCCACACTTGAAAGTATGCGAGACATAATCCGACGGCGTATTCTGGTGCAAACGGCCCTTTGCGATCATATTCCCCTCCACTTAACCCTCCAGCGCACACATTTTGTTTTTCGAAAACACTACCAAAATGTTCATTTAATACTCGTGCTGCCATCTGTCGAAAAACCAAACAAACAAATACGTCGTAAGAGCTCTACTCGCCTTGCTTCAGGCACAGAGTGCCAGAAAACACACAACAAGCTGGACTACTAGAATGGATAGTTGGGCTGGTTTGTAAGTGTTCGCGCCGTTTTCTACCCAGAATGAAGCTGGACTACTGATGAGCGTGGAATGACAGCCGGCATATGACGATCCTACCTCGTTAGGGGGTTAACTATCAAACTTCTTTTTACTGAGGGGAAGCTGAAGTGCATCCCTTTTTATTCAAAAGCTTTTAGCGACCGAGTTAGAAGCGCATATTGTCAGTGAGACTGCAACTTGACGTTGATCTTACTCTTGACAAGGCGCTTGAGAGAGTCAGGCAGGTTGAAAGCGTACGTCTGCAGCAAGCGGAGCTTCACCTCGAAAACACGCTCACCTTCGACAAAGTTGCATCAGGCAAACAGTAAGTCGGGCACCCGACGAACTCTACTCACGTCAACGACGGCCGAGAGCTCATTGTATGAAGACCACATCCGCGTCCAGCTGACAGCGTTCCTACATTGTGTCTTTGGTGTGGGAAAGAACGACATCCGCGTTCACTGTGCCCAGCGCGGACGCAAGTATGCAGGGGCTGCCACAAAAAGGGCCACTACGCTTCCGTCTGCATGTCACGCCGGGTTGACATCTTTGAAGCATCAGGACCAGACAGCGAAGGTGGATTTCTCGAACCGTCTCGTCCTTCGATACGTCGACATAGGAGACAACCATCCTCGTGCAAGGCCAACCTGTCAAATTCAAGATCGACACAGGTGCCGATGAATCTGTCCTCCCACCTACGACATTCAGCATGTTCCCACATCATCCTCCGTTGCCGTGTGTTCCTCGGCAGCTCTACGGTCCTGGTGGGAGACCTCTCGCAGTTTAGGGCGCAGCGCGTCTTCTACTCGCCTACCGTGGACGTGAAAGGCTCCAAGACGTCTACGTGCTGGAATATGTCCACACTCCCCTACTCGGCAAGCCCGCCATCAAAGACTTGCAGGGTCTAACCTTCGTCAGCGCCGTCTCATAGAAGGTGAGCTCAAGAGACGAATTTCCTTCGTTGTTTCAAGGCCTCGGCAAGCTACTAACAGAACAGCACATTCGCCGGCGCGAAGGCGCGAAACCATTTCCTCTGAGCACCCCTCGCCGAATACCGATTCCGGTCTACATGAAAACAAGGCTTTAACTACAGCGAATAAAAAATGTTGGCGTCATTTCATCTGCTGATGAGCCAACTGAATGGTATGCACCTATGGTGGTAGTCCTAAAACCAAACGGTGATATAAGAATCTGTGTAGACGTCACTGAACTACACCGTCAGGTCCTGAAAGAGAGGCATCCGATTCTGTCCGCCGAGCATACACTCGGGCTGCTTCACGGGGCTAAGGTGTCTTCGAAGCTCGTTGCCAATTCAGGGTTCTGGCAGATACCACTCAGTGAATACAGCGAGAAGCTTACTACGTTCTTCACGCCATTCGGGAGGTCTTTCTTCAACAGGCTTCCATTTGGCATCGCGTACGCTCCCGAGTACCTCCAGAAGCAGATGTAAAAAATTCTGGAAGGTTTCAACAGAGTTGTGTGCAATATGGACGACATCCTTATCTGGGGCTCAAACGAAACAGAGCACATCGAGACACTTCGCACCGTACTTCAACGACTAACTGAGGCAGGTGTCATGCTAAACGAGAGCAAGTGCCTGTTAAACCTCGACCAGCTCACATTCCAAGGCCACAAGCTTGACCAGCACGGAATCAAACCCGACGAAAAAAATTTGAAGCCACCTTAAAAAATGGCCAGTCCCACTAATAGAAGCGAGTTGCAAAGGCTGCTCGGAATGGCTACATATCTCTTCCGCTTTGTACCCAACCTTGCTGACCTGCTCTAGCCGCTTACTTGTTTGCTGTCAAAAAAGCAGGAATTCGTTTGAGACATTCCTCAACAGCAAGCGTGCGACAAACGGAAGCAGCTACTTTAATCTCTTCCAGTGCTAGGGGTCTCAGATCCTCCTAAGAAGCCAGTGGTCAGTTCAGACGTTTCTTCCTTTGAACTGGGGCATTGATTTTACAGAAACAGACCAATGGCAAGTTTTCGGCCATCGCTTGTGCCTCCCGGCTTCTATCTGACTCGGAGAAACCCTATGCGCAAATAGAGAAAGAAGCACTTGCATTGGTTTGGGCTTGCGAAAAATTCAATGACTACCTAGTCGGCAAGCAGTTCACAATTTAAACAGACCACAAGCCGTTGGTACCTATCTTTATGTGGAAAAGTTTTGATGACCTTACACCCCTGCTGCGAAGACTTAAAATGCGAATGATGAGGTACCAGTTCGAAGTGGTATATGCACCTGGGAAAGAACTGCTCGTGGCCGACACGCTTTCCGGAGAACCTCTGCAGGAGACAGGTGACATAGAGCTAGAAAGCGACATCGAGGCTTTTTCGCGCTGTGTGAGGACAACCCATCCCATCAAGCAGCACTGCCTTGGGTGGCTGAAAGAATCCCAAAAATCAGATCGCGTGTACTTGTATCGCCGACAACTCGGCACAAAAGAATGGCCTTCCGGACGAGATTTCCCCTTGAAGTGAGATCATTCTACGAGCATCGTCAACAGCTCACCGTAGAGGACGATCTGCTGCTCTATGCAGCCAGTGTGGTTGCCCGACGCACGCGCAGGAAAGAAAATGTGCGCCTTTTGCACGAAGGTCACTTCGGCATCACGAAGACCCAGGCCCGCGTTAGGTGGCCTACTGTTGCCAAAGACATCGCAACCACTATAAAACATTTTTCAGAATGTGTCAAGACGTCCAGCAACCGAAAAATTCCCATTCAAAGCACCTAATTTCCTTCAAGACCGTGGGAAAGAGTTTCAATGGGCCTATTCTTCAATAGCCACTGGTAGTTAATGATGAATGATTATTACTCCAGATGTCCGGAACTGACTCGTCTAGAGAAGCTATCATCTAGCACAGTGATAAATAATAATAATAATAATAATTGGTTTTAGAGGGAAAGGAAATGGCGCAGTATCTGTCTCATATATCAGTGATAAATCACTGCAAATCAATTTTCACCCGACATGGCATTCCAGAGGTAGCGGTCTCTGATAATGGTCCGCTGTTCTCGTCCTCTGACTTCACTAAGTTTTCTCAAGCATACGTGTTCAAGCACGTCACATCAAGCCTACACTTTATTCAGAGCAACGGACTCGCTGAGGCTTCGGTGAAAATCATCAAAACTTCCATGAAGAAGACCTAAGACGCATACCTGACCGTCTTGTCCTACAGGTCAACCCCGTTGAAAAATGGCTACAGCCCCTCAGAACTATTGATGGGGAGGCGGTTGCGGACAAAGATTACTCTGACTCACGGAAGGCTTGTTCCTCGTTTGCATACGCCACTGAACTTCGGAATTCGGAAGCCTAATACCGCGAACAGCAGCGAAGAACCTACGATAGGCGACATGCGTACGGCAACTTCCGTCCCTTCTGGAAGGGGATGTAGTCTGGGTTACAGACTTAAAGCGAAAAGGGAACGCGGTGGCGCCAGCAAGCGAGCCTAGATCATATATAGTTGACACTACAAATGACACTATACTGCGGAATCGAACCCGTATTATCCCTTTTCTCAAGCTTTCGGAAGAGGAGAGAGACAACCAAGACTTCGCATACGAGGAATCTCTGTATGGCGACATAAATGAAGCCGACAAGGCACTAACACTCCCTGGGACTTCAGTTTCTCGAGAAGATTCACAAACAACCTGCGCTGACGCCTCCCACCGGCACGCGACGAGTTCAAAGAGTTTCCTTGTATCTCAGGGGAGGTGTAAGCAGTAGCCACATGCAGTGGCTAGGTCGGCTTGGCTTGGTTGTGCTGCTGCGCGCTCACGTGAGGCTCGCGGCGGCTGGCATGCGTCTCGGGCTCGTGCCGGCATTCACAAGGCTGGAATAAACCTGCCCTGTTGGCATCTTAACAATAACAAGCTTCTGCAAGAATACGGCTGCCAAATACATAAATGTATACCAACTGCTTTACAATTACCGTAAAAACTTGAATAACCTGAGATATTATTTTCTTCTGGTAGTTCATCGCATCTAAGCCAGTCGCTTCTAAGACGCAGTCGTTAGACGCGTCTGTAATGGCTCAGCACGTAAGGCGTTTTGAAACAGATGAGGAGGACTTGTGCTAGTTTGTCGGCCGCATACTACGTCTCAGCAGAAAAGATTAAGAAAAGGTCCCGCGATACCTCCAAGGGGCGCCGTCCAGGATATTAGCAGTGTGCTGCTGACGCGTGCTGGCCATTTTCGGAAAGAAAACGGTCATCTGTTATCGTTAAAAGTTGCCACAGCTGGTGGCTAAACCTACTTTTAAAAACATACCACAATTTATCAATGAAGACGAAGCTCACAGTCACAGAATTTCGCCTTTTGATTCGCCTTTGGCGAAGTGGATTTGTTCTAAATAGTCCTTGATTCCTAACCACATGCACTTGATATAAATTAACTAGGTGTCCTATTTCGAGAACGTTCCTGCTAATTTTTTTTCTTTTTCGGAAGTCCCCTCACCACATACTGAAATTTTGAATTAACTACATATAAAACTTGGCGGAACATTGTTTTCGTTATCTGCGATTTCCAAATACTGATTGTTCCTTGAAATGTAATATTGTTCATCATCAGCGAAAAATATAGTAAGATTTATAGGCATACGTTGTTTTTCTTTCATGTCGTTTTTATACGTATACGCTTATCGGGACAGATTGTTTTCGTGTATAACGTGACCGTCTTGCAGCCTTTGACTGATGGCACTCACGTAACAAAGACCAGTCCGAAAGAAGAAAGAGGGCCAAACACAGTGAGCATTCTTCCATCGATATGTCAGCTTTTCTCTTTGCCCCGTGTTTTTCCACTTCCCAGACCAAGTACACACGAAGTGTGCATTTATCGATCCCGCGTGATCTTTTTCTTGCATTTAATGGCAGCCGCTGCTGCCCGAGAACCTTGGAGTGTAATTTGCCCACGCTATCGGATTGTTTTCTTTCATCAATATTTCAGATTGAACCCAGCATTCCGGAAGCCAAGAGGCTTTTTACTTCTATAGTATTTCTTGTGACAGTCCTCCAGCAAACTCAAAGTGCAAACGCCAGGCGTACACAAAAAGGAAAAACAAGTCACGCAACGTGCTCTTCCACATTCTTTCTTTTTTCCAGAAGAAAAACTAATGCCTCGTTAATATTTCACCGCCAGCTTAAGGAACTTCCGTGTCGCCCGCGATCTGTCTTCGGAGCCCGGGTCCCTCCGTCAGAGTTAATTTGCCAGACTGAGATTTATTCGTCCGCCGTACCCCCCCCCCCCCCCCCCCCTTCCGCCGCTGAAAGTTTTCTTTTGTACCCGCGGCTTCCGTTAGGCCTTCTGCCCGGACTTTGCACTCTGTGCTTCTGTTCTCGCTTCGCGCTATTCTCGCATGCGAAATATATGCTATTCCTCACTGCTCTTCCTTTGATCCCACGTACACAGACATTCGTCGTACGTGTCTTAGAATTCGTTCTGCATGTTTTATGACCGCTTTGTTCTCGGGCACTTTGCTACAATAGTCCGTCTGCAGGCAGAGAATCTACGCTTGGCTGACAGAGAAAAGTGGGGTTTCTTGTTCGAGGGCTTTTGCATATCGATTCGCAAAAGTGCCGGTCGATTTGTCGCCCGCGCGAATTCTGTGCCGAGATATGCTAACCTTGCGGTACACGCCTACTGGAACGTCGTTTAAGTCCGCGTTGTCACGGTTGAGAAGCCTTGGCAAGGTGTGCGGATTGTCTCATGTGTGTTACACCTCGAGGCTTTGAGCTTACGGCGTAAAGCATGCTCCCAGCCGTGTACATAGAACATGCCTTTGCATTTCTGACAGGAGCCGGATTACGACGAGCGGCCGCGGACGTGAGATCGGTCAGTCGTTCGCTTTGCAACCAAGTTTCCGCGCTTCGCTACTGTACGACGATGTTAAAGCGAAGCCAGCACTTAATTGTGATTAGTTATCAAGAGTCAGTGACTTTTTTACGCTTTCCAAGTCAGATCGCACTTGCTACTGCGTCCACGACGCTTCATGCAGGCTATAGCAGCATTTGGGCTTTATTGGTGCAGCGGCAGCTTAGGGCACGACGTGCCGGACACTATTTGGTTATTAATTGCAGTTAGTTAAGCTGAAATGTTGAATGCTAAGCTTTGCAGTAGTAACTGGATTGCTTGAGCTGTGATAAGCTAAAATCAAAGGTCCCGCCACAACATGCGTAACGCCAAGCAAGCATAGCGCCTAAACGATTTTTTTAAAGCTATAAACACATTTAAGAAATTTTAGGAAGAAACACTGAAAGTTAAGAGAAGGCGAGTTTCTGTGAATACTGCCTGCTCTCTACAGCTGTGTGGGTTTTCAGTGCAGTAAGAATATCTTTGTATATATCCACAATTAATTTTACCACTTCGTTCTCTGCTACACCACACAACAGTGGCATGATATTAAAGTGGCAGATGTTGAGGCCTTGCCTTCCTTATATGCGGAGCCGATGTTGTTGGCGTTACAATACACCAGGTGGAACACGTCACACTGATCGGTCAGAATGAAATGACATCGTGTATGACGTCGTGACAACGCGCTGTTCTGACTGACCAGAATACCAATTGTAATAGAACCGACCGGCAGGAGTTGAAGCAGCGCAGCGGAGAGGTAGACGAGGTAGACGAAGTGCAGCTGGGATTTCGAGTGACGCCTGTGCCTGTGTCCGTCGTGTCGTCATCCGACCAACGCCAACCGACCTGCGCTTCGAATAAACACCTTTTCACTTGGTGGAGGTGTCTCGGCTCCCGTCCCAGTCCTAGGACATCCTGGAACTTCGAAGCGGAACGCTTCTCGTCCCTGCAACCATGCCGGAAAGTCCGAGCGAACCATCGCCGCCCATCCCTACCACCGTCCTCTGTTCCGGGGTGCAGCGCCAGCGTGACCTTTCTCCATTTTGTGGCACTGACGTCCAGGACGTCGACGATTAGCTGGCCTCCTACGAGCGCGTCAGCATTTACAATCGGTGGGACGATTGCATTAAACTAAGCAACGTACTCTGCTACCTCACGGACGTTGCAAACTCGGGTTTTGCAACCATGAGGCCGATCTTCCCACATGGCCCTCTTTTAAGGCGAGTTTCGCTGACGTTTTCGGCCGCCCCGCCGTCCGGAAACTTCGCGCCGAGCAACGTCCTCGTGCTCGAGCTCAGCTCCTTGCTGAGACATTCGCTAGTTATACCGAAGATATCGTTGACTTGTGCAAGCGTGTGAACCCGTCCATGACCGAAACTCATTAAGTCAACCACATCCTTAAAGGGATCGCCGACGACGCTTTTCAGATGCTCCTGGCTAAGAACCCCGGCTCTGTCACTACCGTCATCCAGCTGTGACAGAACTACGACGAACTACGAAAGCAACGCGCATCTACGTGGCAGTCCGGTGCGCCTGCAGAGGGTCTTGCTGGCTTGGCCCTTGGTGGCTCGTCTTCTGAGCAGTCCCTGTTCATGCACCACGTCAAAGCCTTCGTCCGCGAAGAAGTCGCCCGCCAGCTTTCTCTGCTGCATCCCATTCCCGACCCCGTCTGCCCTACTCTCGACTTGGCGCCATCCCTCGCGCCCACTATCAGCCGCGCTATTAGGAGCAGGTTGCTGCAGTTCTGCCACCCAGCCCCCACCTCCCCCTGTGGCAGCCCCGCTCACCTATGCTGAATCAGTCGCCAGTACACGGCGCTCGCCCACCTCTGCCGCCTACCGTAGCAGCCCGGCCTTTTATGCTCCACCGCCGTCCATGCCACTGCCGCCAGCCCCGTATCGTCGACCCCGCCGACACCCTACGAATCCTTGGCGTACCGACGACAATCGGCTGATATGCTACTTTTGCGGTCTTCCGGACCATGTCGCACGCCTTTGCCGTCAGCGATCCCTTCGTTCTGGGGATGCCGTGCGCACGTCCCGCTACAATTCCGAGCCGCCCTTACCTGGTGTCTCTTCTGGCTCATCTACGCTTCTCACTCAGTACCCTACTCGCCGCTCGCCTTCATCGCGTCGACGTTCCATTTATCTGATGCTCCGCCGCCCGGACCCCCTCCCAGAGGAAAACTTATTGCCGCAGTTCCGGTGGCAAGAACTGCGTGTTTTGCGAACTCGATAAGTCCTCCGTTTCCTCCTGCTAACGTGATTGAGGTGTCTGTTGAAGGCGTCCACGTTCTCGCGCTCGTCGGCACGGATGCTGCCGTGTCTGTGATTAGTGACGCCCTTCGCCTCAAAGTTCGTAAAATGGCAACGCCGATGCCTCACTTTTCACTACGTACGGCCACCTCTCAGCGCATCCGTCCCATCGCAGCCTGCACGGTCCGTGTTTCTATGAACTACGTCGCCTATACAATCGAGTTTGTTGTGCTCAGCGCCTGCTCTCACGATGTCATCCTCGGCTGCGACTTCCTCTCGACCCACCGCGCAGTGATTGATTGTGGCTGTGCTGAACTTGAGCTTTCTTCCGTATGTAATGTTTCATTGTGTGACCTGCCTGTGCGCTCCGCTATGCTTCTTGTAGCTGCCTACACCGGCATACCTCCCTTCTGTTCTGCCCTGGTTCCGCTCCGAACTGGCTCTACGCTCTCAGCCCTGTTCTTTTCACACCCACCGCAGCCGCCACCCGCCATCGCCGCCTTCTGCTCCTTTTCGCCGTTCTCACGATTTCATATACGGCCACTGCGCCATGTATGTTGCCAACCCATTTTCTTGCCCGTCGTCTGTTCTTCGCGGCGAATGCCTCGGCTCTATTGAAGTGGACCCTGCTCTTGCTTCCGAGTTCTCCGATACCCGTGCCTGTCCCCCAGTTACTGCCTTAGCCTGTTGTGCGACTGCGCCCGATTCGCTTCCCTCGGACGTCTTTGATCGTACCATCGCTCCCGACTTTCCGTCCGCTTACCGTGACCAGCTCTTGTAACTTCTCCACCGCTTCCACAAATCTTTCGACCCACCGAGCAGTTCCACCAAGTGTAAAGGTGTTTATTCGAAGCGCAGGCCGCTTCCAACTACTTCGGCTATTAATCGCTGGGTCTCCGTGGCCGTTGACCACCTAACACGTTTTGTCGAAACGTCGGCTCTCAAATCTGCTACCGCAAACGATGTCGCTGACTTCATTCTACACAGTCTTGTTCTTCGTCACGGCGCCCCGAAAGAACTTCTAAGTGACCGCGGCCGTGTTTTTCTCTCGGACGCCGTCGAGGCCCTGCTCAAGCAATGCCAAATCGTTCATCGCTACACCAGCGCCTATCACCCTCTGACCAACGGCATGACTGAGCGGTTCAACCGCACCCTCAGTGACATGCTCGCCATGTACGTTGACACCCCCCACTCCAACTGCGACCAAGTGCTCCCTTTCGTCACGTACGCGTATAATACGGCTACGCAGACAACGACGGGGTTTTCTCCTTTCTTTCTCTTATATGGTCTGGAGCCTACATCCACCATGGACACCATCCTTCCCTATCACCCTGAGCCTTCCGAGACCACATCACTTTCCGAAGCTCACCTGTATGCCGTAGAGTGCCGGCAACTTGCCCGCTCTTCACTTCACAGCTCCAATGGCATCAGAAGTACCATCAGGATTCCTCGGACCCTCCCGCGTCATACCCATCTGGCGCCCTGGTTTGGCTCTGGGTGCCTTCCTCCACTCCCTGCCTCGCCACGAAACTGCTTTCTCCCTATCATGGACCGTACCGAGTTGTGCAACAAACTTCTCCCGTGAACTACATCGTTGAACCACTCGCTCCCCCTTCGGACCACCGTCGCCTGGGGCGCGAAACTGTGCACGTCGAGCGTCTCAAGCACTAATTTGATCCGCCCATGCTTTCCTCCCCGTAAGTCGCCAGGATGGCTCCTTTTCCGGCGGGGAAGTAACAGTAATGGTACCGACCGGCAGGAGTTGAAGCAGCGCAGCGAAGAGGTAGACGAAGTGCAGCTGGTATTTCGAGTGCGCCTGTGCCTGTGTCCGTCGTGTCGCCGTCCGACCAACGCCAACCGACCTGCGCTTCGAATAAATACCTTTACACTATAAATAATTGGTTGTAGATTTCCTAAATTTCAGAATGTGCTCATGTCACCTGCGTATCTTCTCATTCTCAAGGATTGTCACTGTACTAAGCCCGAAGGGTTGCAGCTGACGCCTGCAGGATAGATGAAATGAGGTTACTGCTGGTTGTTCTCGTCTTGCTTTGATTGTGACTCAACCACGATGACGGTGGTCGTAGTTTGGAGACCAAAACCACACAAAAAGAACTCGTAAGAATGGTACAAACGTTAAGAAAGGACCAGAGTATATTTACAACAAATTCCTAATATTGACATCGCTTCTCGAGGTTAAAAATCGTGGTGCACGTTGCCACCTGGAAAAATATTTGCGTTGATGTAATGGACAACATCAAGAAATACAGACGGCGAAAAATACGTGATCTTGGAAGGCATCATGCTGTTTCCCTTGTATGACGTTCTTGTGTCACAATGAAATTTCTTCTCTGGTTTCGACTACCACGAGTGCAAAAATTTTAGTCTCAGAGACGCTCTAAATTTTAATTTGAAACTTCATCACCTCTCTCCCAAGGCTGGAGTACTTCAGAGTAGCACAGCAGCCTGTGTTCTTTTGCTACCGTGAGAAGGAGCAAAAATAATTTTGGGCCATTTTGTTCAGTCTCCTAAGTAACCTGGACGACACTTGATAAGGCCATCGCTCTTCGTCGTCTGCATGAAGACGTGAAAGACAACGCTTCGTTTTTTCAGGGGAGTTGAAATCGGGGTCACTTGGTAAATAGTCTACAAAAATAAACCAGCCAAAAGACGAGGACTGAGAATAGACGAGGCACAAACGAAACTGGACTAACAACTGTGCTTTGTTAAAAAGAGTACGTCTCCCAGGAAAACTAGTAGAACATGCGCAGCTCGACAACCAGCGCTCAAAATACAAAAAAGCACACAAAAAACACCGATTCTTGCAAGATAATAAAGGCGTTAGTTCCCGTAGGAAAGTAAATCTATTTATTTGTGCATCAACGTCATAGACGAGGTGCTGATACAATTATCACCATGCATATTTATGCGATAGGCTTCGAGAACTTCACGCTCCACCTTGCCCTTGCCTCTACCAAGAAAAGTGACATTTGAAAACAGCGGTTTGATTTTTGGTTTTTGAGGAAAGGAAATGGCGCAGCAACTGTCTTGCATATCTCGGCGGACACGCGAACCGCGCCGTAAAAGAAGGTATAACGGAGGGAGTGAAAGTAGTAAGTGAAAACAGTTGAGGGCTCCGGAATAATTTCGACCATCTGGGGACCTTTAACGTAGCAAGCGCATTCCCGCAATGGCGAGGCAAACTTGCTCTGTTAGCGAGTGTCAGAGAGTTGTGGTGCTCTCGCAGCCTTTCACTGATACATCAGCCTGCTTGGCCGATGTAAACTTTTTCACACGTCAGTGAAATCTTACAGATCACACGTGTCGTACAAAGAACGTACCAGTTTTCACGCCACTTCGGACACACAGGGAGCCTAGTTCTGCCAAGCGCAACATGTGCACAAAGGCATGAACGCTTACAAGGAGCAAGAAAAACAACATTGACCCCCTGCCCCGCAGCATGTTGTTTGATGTTATGGAAAACCCCATAAGTATAAGGCATCATCTCAATTTGTTTTTCTTTTAGCTTTATCAGGGTTTGGTACTTTTTCATCACCAATTTTAATTATTTGCAGCAACGTTTCTGCCACTGCATTCAGAAGCGGTTTTGGCAAACCGCCGGCCTGTAACCGCTCAACCTGGTTGTCCAAGCTATCATGTTGATG